>BQNB010144641.1:0-14721 GCA_026074375.1 Tanacetum coccineum
CTTTGACTAACAACTTTGACTAACATTAATTACTTACATAAATAACTTTGACTAACATTAATTACTTTGACTAACACTAACATATATCCTCACCATGTAGAATGATGAAACCCCTTGGGTATGACTTTATTATCAACCACTATTTATAATAGTGAAACCCTAATACCCTAAACCCACAAACCGGGCTTGGGCCTATTACATAAATAACTTTGACTAACAACTTTGACTAACATTAATTACTTACATAAATAACTTTGACTAACATTAATTACTTTGACTAACACTAACATATATCCTCTAATATCCTTGAGTCGTGTGATTAATCTTGAATCTAAACCCAACATCACGATTCTAAAGCCGCAGGGGCAGATATTGGTTCGGTTGATACGCTAGGAGATGAAGCAAGTGTAGGAGAAGGTGGTCGTGGAGTCCCCCATGGCGGTAGTAAGTTTGTTAATATGATTCCGGCACTAATGATTATGGATATGAATGATGATGATTATGATTACGGTAGTCATCGTGATAGTGCTCCTGCTCCTGATAATGCCGGGAGCCAACATACGGCTTCTCTTCGACAAGTGATCGTTACTATTTTGGGCGCATCGGCTGTTTTGTGCTTTGCCTAGGATCTTCATGCATGCATAATTTGTTTGTTAGAAATTTTTTGTTCCTATGAGTAACATGATGAGACGTTAGTTCAAATTTATGAGTTTCGTATTATATTAGTGAGTTCTTGAATTTTTCGTATTATATTATGAGCTATACAATTGCAGATGTAGGGAAATGCGGATTTGCATGGAGGGTTGCTGGTGAAGCCTTATGTTCATTTTGTGTAATGAAATCCCCGGGAAGGTCAATTCCTTTTAAAGCATCTGTATTATATATGCTCTTTTAGAGGCAAGTGTCGATGTACATGTATCTGCATAACCATGTCAGAATGTATATATGAGTACGTTTTAAGGTCTATCTGTAACATATAGTCGTGGTGTAGGTAGCTGAATCAGTGTATTTATAGGAATGATGATGTGACATTCAGTGTAATATATTTGAGTTTCTTTTTATGGTATATTCTCACGTTAACTTCTTGACACATGGTGTTTGGTCTTGTAACAAGGAACTATGGGTATGGGTTTGAGACAAGATGGGTATGGGAATGAGTACCGGTTATTTGTAAACCCAACCTGTAGGTCACTAATTCCCTTGAACAATATTGGCGATGTTAATACGACACTTTTTTATGAAAATTGGCAAGACTTGCACTGCTTTTGTTGCCAAAAACTTGGTAGTACCGTCACACGAGGAAGCCCGAGACATGGTTTTTGCTATGCCTACGCTTGTCCATGGGGTTGGTGTGTGTGATGTCCATGGTTTTTCGTTGTTATTGTCGTGGTTTGATTATGTTGTTCTTGATTTGGGTGAAAGAAAGTTTGTGTATATACTTTTAGTTTTACAAATCTGAAAAAATGATGACGGTGATTATGAATATCAATTAAAAGAAATGCAAAGCTGGAAGAAGACGAAGGTATTTTAGTCATTTCAGTTTGACAAAGAACTAAAACGGATTTCAAGTTTCCTCACAAGAAGGTCGTCGGCATTTTTCAAATCGCGCGACGAAACATGCAATTTGACCAACCACAAAGATGATTTATGCAATTTACTCTAAAAAAATATATGTAAAATAGGTAACCATATCTCCACTATATATGTATATATAATAATAATAATATATATATAATGTGTAACTTTATTTTCAGCAACAAAATATGTGCGAGAACTCTCAAAAACATACATGCACGTCTTCAAGAATCGTATTTATGCACATATGTTGTAAATAGAACAAATATGTTTAAAAAAACATATTTGTTTTAAGGAATTTGATGAGAAATTAGAAATATAAATTTTTTCTTTGAAAGTGTGCATATTCAAAGAAAAAATTTGTAGTTCCAATTTCTCATCAAATTCTTTTGAAAAAATAGTTTTTTTTAAAAACATATTTGTTTAATTTAGAATATATGTGTAAAAATACAATTATTGAATGCGTGCATGTCTGTTTTTGAGAGTTATCGCGGTTCTCGCACTTAATTTGTTGCTGAAAATAAAATCCCCCTATACAGCTACAAAAATATTCTTGATTAAAAATGATAACAATATTACCACTAAGTTAATAGTTGAAATATTATTTAACCCTCAAAATTTTTATTATTTTTCGTTTTTAACTCATAAGTTTTTTTTCTCTCGCAAATACTACAAATTGAACCCGTAAGTGTTGCATCAAAACTCACACTAGAACCACAAGTCTCGCAAGTATAATTACTCACCGCTATATACAACGTTTCGCTCGGTAGTCGTATGTAATCTTTAACCAAATTAAATACATAGATTTAAATATCCTGAATAGTTTCTTTATGTTAAATAACATGCATGCTAATAAGGAAACTAAAATAACGCGTTACACTCTTCCTTATTTACTTTAGCACGCGTATTCGATTCATATATAAACACATGCAATATCGATTCTTCTTATAGTGCATACACATTCATACGATCTTGTGGAATTTTTTGAGAACTTTTAAAAAAAATAAATATTTTTATCATTCTCACGAATATTTGTCTTTTTATTTGATCTTTATCCTATATATATATATATATATATATATATACTAGTTTCGTAACCCGCCCGACGGGCGGGTTCGTTTCGAATATTTGTTTACATAAGAGGTGTGTGTGAGTTTGGCTTTATACTTGTAAGTGTTTAGTGTATTTGTACCGAAGGGGTCTAAATTATTCATTTATTTCCGGTTTGGGTGTTATTTCGTATGTTCAATATTAAAGTGTTTTGTTTGGTCTGAGTTGGTCTGTTTTGGTCTCCTCAACATTGTGTCATTATAGTTTATAATTTTTAGTCCCCTGAATAATAAAGTCTATAATAGATTGTTTTGTTAGTTCTCTGTACTTTTGGTTTTGTACGCTAAATGTTAAAACGTAGTTTAATTATGTACGTAAGAAATGTTTGCTATTTTATTCTTTTAAATATTACATTTAGGTTATTAATGTATACTGTTTAATATAAGAATTATTTGCATGGTATTACAAATTAACAACCTTTATGTATTTAACTATTATGTAGTTAGTATAACATTAAGTTTGTAATTTTTTAATAATTAAAATTAATATTAATTAGAAGGTTATAGGTATATTTTTTATATTTACTTTTAACACCTCATTAATGTTAATTGATTTTTTTTCTTGCACACTTTATTCATCAACTGAAACACTCTTTGAACTTAGATTTTGATCGGCAATCGGGTCAGATGCGGAGTTTGTTTACCCACAAACAACTTTTAGGTTGTTTGTGTTAAATACATACATACATACATACTTATCACTTGTACCGCTTCAGCAAAAGGATTTTTTGCAGGCACTATAAAGTGGTTTTGCGTCCAGTTTGGATCGTTTTATAAAACTTATTATCAACATTCTTTAGAAAGATAAAAGAAAAAGAAACGACTCGAATAGGAGATAGTCATCTTTTAGTACCTAGTTTGACCAAGAAAAATACAGTTTATTATAGTAATGCATCATCTAAAAGAGTTTGCAAAGGAGAGACAAATTGTAGTGTCTGAAACTGACAAACTTATGTTGAGCTGGTGAATTAGTGTAGATAACAGCATAGTTTGTGATTCAATAGTGTTTCTAGGGACAATTGTTTCTAGAGCAGTAGTAATTAATCACGAGAGACGACTTCCAGAATATTGAGCAAACCCATGCGCATGACTTAAATAAAATTTAGGCATACAAAATTTTATTTAAAAATAGACACCGTTTCGTAGGAAGATAAATCTTAGCAGCTATTGTAAAACTACTTTAAAAACTAACAAAAGAATTTGCATATAGTCAAAGAGTGAAAAACTAACAAAAGCCAAGTAAGCCTAATTGTTATGGCCAAATAATATTAAATCGAAACTTAGAACCTAGTATGATAAATCTAAGCTGCTAATTACATACATGGTTTATTTATCAAAAATAAACTTTGTTTAAAGAATAGCGTCGAACCAGGGACACAATGCCTACTTTCTTCGACCTTAACAACTTGATCTACAAAAGCTTTGTGTTAACCATTTACAAAACATTCACTTAGCGTGAGGATTCATTACTTCATTTTGACGTACAATTCACAATAGATTTTGAGATGATGATAAAACATCTCAAGCCAACATTGTAGTCTTAGATGTGTTAACACTTGAGAGGTCCTATACTCCTATATATTTCAAGCAGAAGATAAACATAACATAAAGAGAGAGAGAGAGATTCATAAAGTCCCTAATAATAATAATAAGAGCATGAGTAATGACGTAGGAAAGTAGCAAGCTATCAAGACGTACGTAAGTGACTTTCAACCCATTTCATTTGACTCATTTTTTATATTTAACCATTTTGACCCGTTAGAGATAAACGTAACCCAAATCGAGATAAGCAAAAGGGTCAAAATAGCCAGTGTTTAGGAATCTTAAAGCAAGCTGACTAATAGCTTTAACAACACTCACGGTTTAGCGATTTCAGTAATATCAAAACGGGGGTCAAGACCTTTCCCAATGCCATCTAACACTGCAAGCTGCAAAACGTATCTGATATCGGCTGAATTTATTTTATTCAATATATGTGACAGTTGGCTAGATATTACAGGAAGTTTGATGAAATAAGTCAATACCAATTGCAGTCAGACGTTGCTTTTTCTTTTCAATTTTCTCCTCTTTGCTCAATGGTTGCTTAAATCCAAGTTCTAGTGTTGCCAACTCTCTTTCCTTTCTTTGTGCCATAAGACGTTCTTCAAAGCTGTTTTTATATAGCCATAGGTGACAAAACAGTTATTACAAAACATGCTTGATGTTTGGCTAATTTAAATAAGCATGCGATATAAAAATAGATTTTCTAACAAACTGGATGAGCATCTATAGTACCTATTTAGAAAGAAGAATGTAGTTCGTTTGACAGTTGTCATGTCTCTGGTAGGCACAAAAACACCCATTTAAACCATTGCTTGAAGAACCTGCACCAATGAGCATGGTGAATATCTCACCATAAACAGTCGGAAAGTAATCATTGCAGCAAAGACCATTTATACCTGATTTGGATCTTATATTAAAAGAACGAAATGTCGGGTGATGTGGCATGTTTGGATATAGCTCCTGTACCTGAAAAAGGGCAGAGATCTTGTTTCTTAGTTGTTGGATCGTATGATAATACCATTCGTATACTGTCATTGGACCCTGATGATGACTGTATGCAGGTTCTAAACGTGCAAAGTGTTACAGCGGCTCCTGAGTTACTCCTATTTCTTGGTCCAGGCTTCTGTTGGTGTGAGAGGAACAAAGTAGACACCCGGACTAGCCCTCTTTCCTATGCTGGCCTGCAAAATGGGTCCTCTTCAGGATTGTAATGGGTAGGGTTCATGTTCTTTTTCAATGGAAACACTTTTTTGAGTAGTAGGTTTTTGATAAGTGCTTAATTACACATATCTTTTACCTTCAAAAACGAGCTTAAATGACCAAAAACAGACAAAAACTGCCAAATATATGTTTGTTTTGCATTTGTATTGTGCAGGAAGTGATACACAAAAAAACAGAAAAAAACCAGCCAAAATGACAAAACTGACATTAGAATGGAAAAGACGAGCAAATCAAGCCAAAGTCCAAATAAAGTCAAAGTCAAAAAAGTCAGAAACTGAAGAATCCCAGTCAAACCGAGCCTTGGAACTGAATATACAATTGGATGCAATTCTCAACCCATCTGATGGGCCGGGAAAGCCCAATAGTATAAACAATGAAGACTTGAGACCAAATGGTCCCTCAATAATTTCAACAGCCCATTTGTGTGCCAAATTGACAAAGAATGTTAAGACTTTTGAAGGCACCAATCCCAAGCCCAGTTACAAGCCAATCTCAGCCATTGTACCCAAGAGAAACAAAAACCACTTCAAAACTTATGGGCCATAGAAACCCATAACATGAAGGCCTAAACCTTATTGGGCCCAGACACACTCAATTGGGCCCAATACAAGCCCAAACACAAAGCCCAATCCTTTTTTTTATAAAACATAAGGACCAAAAATGTAAATTTTAAAACCTTGTTTTATAATTAAAAATGAAAAAAAAATAAAAATAAAGAAAAGGGCCAAAAATGCCAAAGTTGTCATTTTTTTAAAGTGTTTTAAAAAGAAAAAAATAGAAAAATAAAACACAAGGGCATACTTGTAATTTTTCCAAACTTGGTGCCTTATTTTTCTTTTATTTCTTTTAGTTATAAACAGCAGGGACCATTTTTGCAATTTGCCAAAACCTCCTTTTATCCCTTTTAGTTATAAAACGCAGGGACCAAATTGGTCACTTTCCAAACTTTGTTATAACTGAATTTGGGCTTAAATAGAAATGAAAAGAGAGCCAAAGTTGAGGGACCATTTTTGCATCTTTTCCAAGGTTTCTTTTAAACTAAACCTGCAACCCACCCTGTACCCTAAACCCGACAAAACCATACCACCTCTCCCCCCCGGTTTACACATAGCCCAATACCAACATCCAAGTACACTCACAGCTCAGCCCCTCACCAATTTCCCACCATTCCTTACCCTATAACCCTTCCCCACTTGAAATCAACTCAACCCACGATCCCCCCCAACAATGCTGAGAAGCTATAAGGCCAATAAAAGGCTAAGGATTGCTTTGGGAAAGTATTGTACACTCACAACACGCACCGTCCCAAGTCATATTTGAGCCGCTATAAAAGGGAAAAGAGACCAAGCCGAAGCAAAATCCCTTTTTTTCTTTTCTTAGTTTAAAAAATTTAATTAAGCATGCTTATAATTGTAGTACACATCTATTGTAGGTTTTTGCGTTGTAATAACTTTCGTTTTTTTTAAAAAAGGCAAACATAGTGATTATGAAAATTGCCATTGTCTGAAATTTTAAACTCACCTCATTGTTCTTAATTCCTGTCCAAATTTAATGTGAAGGGTTGCTAAGTTTTGTCAAAGGCACTTTAATACTCATTTCTCAGGCTCCTGACCTTGCATCTAAAAAACAGTTAACAAGTTTTTTTATATATATTAAGGGAGTGTTTGGTTTAGTCTTAAAATGGGTCATAAGGGTTTATCATGGTTATGTAACCACTCAGCCAAAAAAATTTTATTTTTTTTTTGGGCTTTTTGAGTTTGAGGGTTTATTGCAGCCCATTTAAATCCCACTTTTAGTTAAAATAAATTTTTAATGTTTACTATAATCCCTGTCAATTTTGAATAAGCTAAATTGAGCTTAAGTGCTCAAGCTGCTTATGCAGCTTAAGCACACTATTTTTGTGCTTGTTGTTGTTGTTTCTAGCCAATAAACCCAACCCTTTGCTCTGTCATATTACCATAAGCCCATGTCACCATGTATGTATGTATGTACTTTTTTTGAAAGTAGCCATTTTTAAGCCCCATATTCAGCAGTTTTAAAAAGGCCCTTAAGCTCTCATACTTTGCAAATAAGCTCATTTGCATCCCTTATTAATCTGTTTTGGGTTTATTTTGGCTAAAAAGCTCATAAGAGCTTATTTTCATAAGCCCAAAAAGCCCCTTAAGCCACTGCATTGCCCTCCCCTGGTGCTGAGCACCTAATTTCACCCCTTTTATCTAGCTTATTTTGTATTAAGCTCTTAGTTATTTTAGCTTTTATCTGTAGCTTATTACTAGTTCTTTAAGTCCCCAAAATCTTATAGCTTATCTCACCCTTTAGCTTAGCTTATTTAGGGCTTAAAGTTCCCTTTTTTCTGTTTTCTTTTAAAACTGTTTATATAGCTTAATTGATCCCCAGCTTATTTTAGGGCTTATTCTAGAAAACATAGCTAATTAGATTCCCTTTTCCCCTAGCAGCCTATTTCCTTAGTGTTTATAGCTTATTGTGCCGTAAATCCCAAAAAGAAAGCAAAATATAGCTCCTTAGCTAATAAGCTTTCTGCAGCCTCCAAACCAAAAGCTTAAGTTTCTAGCTTATTTAGTGAGTAAAAAGCATAAGTGCTTTTACAAAAAAGACTCCCCTTGAGCCCCTTTACAAGTTTGCTTTTATAGCTTTTTGATAATAAGCTGTTTGGACCCTCTTTGTAATCGGGGTCCAACTCCCAGGTAGCCATTAGTGTAAAATTTCCCTTTTATAATTATAATTGTTAGTTCCCCATGTCAGTTTGATGTTTTCCCCCGTTAGTCCTTGTGTCCTTTCACTGTAGTCCTTAGGTAAACCACAGTTAGTATTTTATTTAATTAAAATAAATTAAAATTAGGTTAAACTTTAATTAGTTTAAATTACTTTTTAATTAAACATAAAAATTTGGGCATTTTTATATTTTTTAGAATTGTTAACTATTTTCTTTATTTAATTTATTTTTTCAGAATTTTATAACTTTTTATTTTTTTGTATACCAATTGCAGTCAGACGTTGTTTTTTCTTTTCAGTTTTCTCCTCTTTGCTCAATGGTTGCTTAAATCCAAGTTCTAGTGTTGCCAACTCTCTTTCCTTTCTTTGTGCCATAAGACGTTCTTCAAAGCTATTTTTATATAGCTATAGGTGACAAAACAGTTATTACAAAACATGCTTGATGTTTGGCTAATTTAAATAAGCATGCGATATAGAAATAGATTTTCTAACAAACTGGATGAGCATCTATAGTACCTATTTAGAAAGAAGAATGTAGTTCGTTTCACAGTTGTCATGTCTCTGGTAGGCACAAAAACACCCATTTAAACCATTCCTTGAAGAACCTGCACCAATGAGCATGGTGAATATCTCACCATAAACAGTCGAAAAGCAATCATTGCAGCAAAGACCATTTATACCTGATTTGGATCTTATATTAAAAGAACGAAATGTCGGGTGATGTGGCATGTTTGGATATAGCTCCTGTACCTGAAAGAGGGCAGAGATCTTGTTTCTTAGCTGTTGGATCGTATGATAATACCATTCGTATACTGTCGTTGGACTGTATGCAGGTTCTAAACGTGCAAAGTGTTACAACGGCTCCTGAGTTACTCCTATTTCTTGGTCCAGGCTTCTGTTGGTGGGGAGGACAAAGTAGACCACCCGGCTAGCCTCTTTCTGAATGCTGGCCTGCAAAATGGGTCCTCTTCAGGATTGTAATGGGTAGGGTTCATGTTCTTTTTCAATGGAAACACTTTTTTGAGTAGTAGGTTTTTTTAGAAAGGACAAAATTAAATTAGCTACATAGTGAAATAAGAAACAGTTATTGAGATAGTCACTTAAACTTCAAAAATCGAAGGCCAGCCTGAGATTCAGCAGTCTTCAGCGTTATTGCTTTCATATACTGTAGCACAAAACTTAAACCTCAATCCTATATCACATACCATCACGAATAGGCTTGTTGTTGCTGTACGATGATATAACTTTATCTGTGGCGGATGACATTTGAGTCAGTATCTTGCAACGAATAATTTCTTTGCCCGTTTTCATCAGTCATGTGGATTTTGTTAAACTCCGTCGCCAAGATCAAGTTCTGAGAAAATAGCAATTGTGATGACATTATCATTTGAAATGATGACATGGAAATCTTAATATATTTTCAGTATGACAAACCTTGGAAACGTGATAATTCACTAAGTAGCAGCCATCTTGAAGCAACGCTCACTTGGGATGAGCTCGTTGCTAAGCACCGTGGGTTCAGGTGGTGAATTTTGCTTGTTGTTTGGTGCGAGCGGTGTGACAGCCAAAAGTATACCCTTGCAAATTGGTTTGATTAATGGGATTGGTTAATCCAAATAATAATACGTTCTGTTTCTGCTCTGTGTACAATGTTGAATTAAGCCGGTTGATTCTAGGACGATAAGTAGTTGAATCTCGTCTAAACGTGATGCCAAAAAAACATGCCAGCATATTAAACATCATTTGGTTAAAATAAGGCGATTTGGACTATGCTTCTAACTAAAATGGGTCATATCGGCTTTTCTAAACAGGTGATACCACACTGTTTGTTGGGCACACAGATGACTATAGCATAACAAAGACGTGTTGCCACACCGTCAGCCTTGCCGAAGACTGGATTTATAGTTGGTCCATGCACATATGAAAGAAGTTTACGTTGAGATGTACGTTGATCAGTAGACATTGATTGGAATGGAGCTCGATTAAGCTGATAAAGTGAAGCATCACACTCGTAAGGGAAACAAAACTATATTTGATGGAAGAAAGAAAAGAGAACGAAAGTTGGACATACACACCACAATTTTCGCAATGAAAAACTTGTCTCAACATCCAATTCAGCAATGACAAATAATATGTCATTGATCAATTTCAAGAAACAGCAACGCACAATTTCATAAACATTGCTATTCTTAATACTAACCTGCATATGTCACAAAAAAATACCCCCAAGTTCACTCCACATTTAGTTCACTCCACATTTAGTACATACCTGCACAGCCTGTCATATCAACATTGAAAAATCGTTACATAACCTTAAATAGTTTTCGAATAATCATGAACCTTCTTGATACAAACCTATTGGTCGACACTACAATGTTCACAAATAACATAAAAGAAACAGTCAAACAATGAGTTTGTATTCGGTACATGTTTCCAGGAGTGGCCGTGCATACTGTGAAACGTGACTAATACATGATGATTTACTTTACATGTCAATGTAGCATCTAATCAGATTAGCATTCAAAATCTATTGTATGATTGTATCTATAAACAACCCCTTATGGATAATCAGAGATCACAATGAATAAACAACCATTTATATAAACTCAAAGACGTTGAATAATTGCAAACCTTATTGTGTTTCCTATAAGATCCTTTGCCTTGTCAGTTACTGCAGTTAGGTTAGCTTACGGGCCAATTTGCTAAACTTAAGGGCTTTATTATGCCTTTGAATTTTTACGGCCTCAAGTTTCTTAGTGGGTTGTAACTTGATAATTGTATTCTAATTACTTTGGCTATATCCATTTTTTACAAAATAAATCTTATGTTTTTCATAAAAGATATCTTCTAAAAGATATATTTTAGAAGTTATAATATATCTTTAAAAGTTATATAAATGTAGTATGATACCTAAATTTAAAGTGATAATATATGAATAATGTTTTGCAAAGTAAAATACAAATTACCTCTTAGCTCAGTTGGTAATCTTTGTTGCACCTAAACCATAGGTCATAAGTTCAAACCTTGCCAATGCCAATATTTTTAGAAAAATTTCAAAATTTAATGCAAAAATAATTATGAATCAGAAAATTAATATGAATCCGAAAGTTAAATGCAAAAATAATTATAAATTATATGTGCCATGTCATCGTTGTTTGCGCCATGTCATCATTGAGGTGGCGTCCAGTCACTAATTCATATTTACACACTCATAATTAGGCCCATATATATGTTATATGTATATATAGTGAGACTTTCTTTTCAGAACCATTCTTAGTGCGAGAACTGACAGAACCACCAAAAACATGCATGCACGCCTTCAATAATTGTATTTTTGCACATATGTTTTAAAAACAACATATATGTTTTAAAAAAACATAGTTGTTCTAAAGAATTTAATAAGAAATTGGAAATACAAAATTTTTCTTTGAAGGTGTGCATGTATGTTCTTATAAGGCGTGCAACAACAATATTGCGGTCGTGTGTAAGGTTTTTGTGAAAGAAAAGGAAGAGTTCATGATAATACTGAAGAACATAGGTGGATTCTTACGATTATTGATGATTTTAATGTATTTTTTTTATTTTTAAAAGGCGTGCATGTATGTTTTTGGTGGTTCTGTCAGTTCTCGCACTAAGAATGGTTCTGAAAAGAAAGTCTCACTATATATATATATATATATATATATATATATATATATATATATATATATATATATATATATATGTATGTATATATATATATATAAACATATGATCATATCTATCGCGCCCAGTGTTTTAAAACCGGGTATGACCCGGACTGTTGAACCGGTTGGGTCGTGAACGTCGAGTGAATGGAAAGCCAGTTTGTGGTCCGAAAAATCCGGTTGATCCGCGGTTAAAACCGTGACCCGGTGACTAGCCGGTGTCAATTAAAAAACCTGGTTTTTTAACATTGATCGCAGACACCATAATTTATTTACTCCGTAACATGCAATTCGCTTCAGAACAATGTGCAAGTGAATGAGGTAACGATTATACTTTTCTGCCTTAGGTACTTCGGAGTATATTAGAGACTATGATTTTTGAAGAAGAAAATAAAATATTTTACATTCTGTTATATTTCAACAAATGAAAATTCTTTTGAAAAAAGTGTTAAAGATGAAATGAGAAATATAACTGAGATATATAAGAAGGAACAACAACTATAAATTATTCACAAAATATATGTACGTCCTCATTATCATTTTTTCCTTATTTGAAATATGTTACTATAATTTCTTCGCAATATATGACATTTCATTTATTCTTCTCATTAAGCCCTCCCCTTGAAAAAATTGGACGAAATGTAAAATGTCAACACTCCATATCCCACTTTATGAAAATTGAAAACCATGTTTTTCTAAAGACTCGCTAGCAATTTCTTTTTATGGACTAATAGTTAGATAACACGTCACCTTTAAATCAACTTTATCGAAGGATGATTATAGCAAGAGATACGTAACCATGCTACTGAGAATGTTTTTAAAACTTGATCTCAGACATTTCTAGTTTTAACAATGAATGTGAGTGTTGCTAGACGTTTCTGTCGTTAGTATATGGGATGTCTGCTACTCCAACTCCCAAGTGGGAGCTGTTGGATTATGGTAGTTGGACTAGCACTAATACGACTAGAAATGTGTGAGCCTATTGGGGGCACACACGTTAAGACACAAAGAGTGTGTTTTATTAAACATTCAATATATTTATTATTGAAGGTTTAATATGGTTCACGCAATAAATTTTAAACGATCGTTAGTTACCGTTATATTTTATAACTAACTAGTCGAATGTTTAAATATAAAAGAGCGAGACTAAAGATGACAAAATCGAACCTTGTGGGATGCCCATAATGAAGGTTATATAAGGGGGTTTTGACATTCAGTTGATATTCAAATGTGCATTGATTTGACATTTAATTTGTTATTCAATTGTGCGTTGAATGTGTTGAATGACATTCTATTACCAGTTAATAGTGCATTGAATTGACATTCAATTTGCCATTCAATTGTGTGATAAAGAATGTGCAATATCTTTTCTAGTTTATCAACAACTAGGGTTGGGAGCATATAAATAAACCAACACTCCAAGACTTTGGTAGATAGAACAATCACCTAAAAGTTTTGGAGATCAAGAATATATAACACTTGTTGTTTAGAGGTTCGTGAAATAAAGACTAGCATCTTGGCATACTTGTTTGACGTGTTGTGTGAGCAACCGTAGAGGTGGTAACTTAACCACTAGTTTCAAAGGGTTTTTAGATTCGTATGATTGGTGTTTGATTGGTTCAAGACTTTCATCAAAAGGTTAGTTTTCTTTATGTTTGTTGTGTGTTAATCATATGCGTCAAACTAGATCCATATACGCTGCGTACTCGTAGTTAATTGGTTAACTAGTTATTAAATCCCAACAGTACATTGATTAAAATAAGAGAAACTTGTATCCTATCACGTATCTGGTCGAAGAGTTAAAGTGTCTATAAATCTAAAGCACGTGTGGAAGGGTCGGCAAAGGGGGGTCGTCATCGGTATGGCCTTAGTGGGTATCAGCATGGAGGTCGACAGACGAAGGGAGCGCTTTAGCAAGCCGATCTTCTTCCTCTCTTTTCTAATCTTTTCAGATAGCATATGTATGTGACATATATCATGCATAAAAGTTATTGAGAAGGAAACATGCATGATGTAGCTACGAGCAATAGTCAATACATTAGACTAAGAGTAATCCGACCAAATCAGGTGACCAAACCAGACTGCCACATCAGCGCCATCTCAGCTTTCTCTCTCTTAAACCAAACAGTGACCAAACCCTTGTAATCCGACCGGACAAGTGACCAAACACTTTTTCTAAAAAAATTAAAATTTCATTTGGTAAAAATAAAACATTACAATAAATTAAATTAAATTAAAAACAATACAATAAAATTAGTGCTCATTTTCTCTACGCCAAAGATGTTCGACTAAATCGGCTTTGAGACTAAGATGAGCGTCCGAGTCGTTAATATCTCTGATAACTTGTAACCGATTTTCTTCTGATCGTATTGGATCATCTTCACGATGTTGTTCTTCCCAAAAAAACTTAGGAGAGATTGTCTTCTTTCTGTCTTTTATGATCATATTATGTAATATGATGCAAGTGTACATCAATTTCGTAATTGTCCGAAGATTTCGTGACCGTTGACTCGCGCAAATTGGACTCCTTTTTATATTTAAATAAACATAAGCGTATATAAATACACAACAAGGATCAAAATCCGCGAGACCAATTAAACCGGAAGTAGTATAGGGTGTCTCCGGGTCGTTAAGTCCCAACGAGGCTTGAATTGAAAATCAAAAGACGATTGATGATTGGTGTTTGAATATGACAAGGATAAATGGTTCTAGCAATATAGAATATATAAAATTACTAGGCAAATTCAAACTCTTCACCCTTGACCAAGGTAAAAAATCAAGACCTACCTAGAAATAAAATATACTCGTATAAGAGAATCAATGATAAAAAGATTCCGGAAGTATGATTCCCGGGT
>BQNB010144645.1:0-16827 GCA_026074375.1 Tanacetum coccineum
TTTTGAGGGGGAGTTTTTCAAAACCAAGCGTTTAATGTTGAATAATTTTTGATATAAAAATAGTTGTTTTCAAGTGTGTTTATATGGATAAGCGTGCAAATGGTGAGGATTGTGTCCGGTTACGACCGTTTCCTGAATTTAACATGATGAGGAGTGAGCAATCTGCTAACCATCCATTTTAGATATCGACATACTTTGACACAACTAGTTTTTCAAATTTGTTTAAAATATTCAAAAATGTTCCAAATCATAATCATGTTATATCCGTTTTCTCCCATGTGTTTTCAAAACTCATATAGCCATTTTAATTCATTGATATCAAAAAATATCATATGGTATGCTATTTTTGAGGAGGATAAAATGTGATTAAAATGAGATTAATAAAGATAAACGCCTTAAGTGGATGGAATAACAAAGTGATCTAAAGACTCAAAGTGCAATCAACTATTTCCTCATTATGCAAAAGTTTTTCATTTATGATGCATAAGTGTAGGGGGAGTATTTCTCAAAAAGTGAAACTTTCAAAGTGTTAAAAGTTTTGATTTATATCAAACACTTTGATTGATTTTCAAAAGGTTTTATGGTTCTGATATTAATACCCAATAACCAACTACCTCACAATAATCAAAGAAGAAATAAGGTGGTAAGGTTAGGTATTATCCCATGATCCAACCAGAACCGGAGGGATCTACCCAGGGATATTCCATAGATAGAATAGAAGTCCTTAGGTATGATAGAGATGAATGACAATAGGAATAATGTCAACTAAGGCATGAGCTATCTTCGGAAAAATCACAACATGATGATAGTAATGACGTCTTGGTAGACATTGAAGGGGTTGAAGAATAAAAAAGAAAAAGTTATATAAAGGGTGAAAAGAAAGAATCTCTCCACATACACTTAGGCAGAAACCGGGTCAATACATAATCTATTGAATATAACAAAGATGATATTTGGTATAGAAGAAAGACATCATGGACCCAATGATGCAATGCACAACCCTTCCCAGCCACTCAAGATTCTCTCAAAATAATTCTTGTTTCATTGACACGGAGATTAAACGCATAATCTATTGACATCTCACTTCGAGATTGTTGATATTGAAAAGGTGGCAGTCTGCTCTAGCGTCCGATCACTAACACCAAAATGCACTAATTGAGTCTAGAGCCAAATGAGATCTTATCATTAATTCTCACATAGGACACAAAAGTACATTTTTATTAAACATCAATGATATAAAAGATACAAGAGTCGCTTATATGTCTATGTGACATTGCATGTCTTAGTGACATTGCCGGAACATTCAAGAGTGATACTTAAATAAAGTATTCACAATGAATGAATGGAAATCCTACCGGTGCTAACATCAAGCCAATGATGAGCGTAGGTCACTAATTTGAAAATGATTGTTTAATGATTCAAATAAGTGTGAACTAGCAATCTAAGTGATCTAGTAGTTATTATGTTCTTTCGGAATTTGTTTTCGAAAAACACAAATAACATTTCCTTGATTTAATCAAGTGATTTGTTGAATTACCAAGGTCTCTTACAATGTCACAAGATTGATGGGGGTAGATTGTTGGAATTGAATTTAGCAGTTGACTCTCATGCATAAACCGTACTTATGATGCTTCACACATGACTTTACTATCGATTATTCGTGCGTAAACGGGTTATGATTATTTTGATGGTCATCAAATATAATTAGGGGGAAAAGAAGTGTCCTAGCTGAATATTTCGATAGAGTGCAACAATTAGGGAAGAAATGTGTACATCCAGGACTTAATTGACTTTGGTGTATACAACATAGTGCAACAACTGGGGGAAGAAATGTGTATACAACATCCGAGACCTTAAAATTGACTTGAGGATATAATTCTTTCTTATGTGTGTGCTTATTGAATATGCGCGAATGAATGGTTTGTTTATTTAGGTGGAAGCATTGAGGGAGATACATTTATGTACACACAACAATCAACAACAATCTCCACCTGTTCACGAAGCAAGAAAACTGTCATAATTCATACCTTCATATCTCATACTTAAAGTTTAAAGATACACTTCCGCAACTCTGATAAATCAAAGAACTTCCTCAAATTATCAAGTTATTAGTCAAGACAAAAGTTCTACATGAGGAAGATTGTAAGCTGTATCTAGAAAGGTATGATATGTTGTTTAATGCATCAAAAGATAAATCATGAGTGATTCACAGTATAGAATTATGATATTGAAAAGATCACAAAGGCAAAGGAAAAATGGATAATGGAATGATCAAGATCAAGATCACTAGAGCATGATTGGAATGAAACTACTATTACACAACAAGACTCAGGAAAAACTCGCATTAAAGTTCAAAGATCAAAGTCACAAAAGAGATCTCAATGATCATCCTTTAGGGGGAGATTGTTACGAATAAGAAAATGATGATCATTAATGAAATCAAAGAGAGATCTCAATGATCGTTAACCATGGGGGAAGATTGTTAGGAAGATAAAAAGTGAGATCTATTGAGATCGAGTCCCTTGTAATAATTAGACAAAAATATATTGTGTAAAAGTTAGATGAAAGGTTCGATGACGTTAAAATAAGTCACAAAACCTGGCAAAATAGCAACGTCTAAAAGACAAGAGCATACCTTTGCGCATATACATGTAAAATAGGTATAGAATACCCCCAATCACCTCGCACATTAGTGAGAGTGTGTCTTCTAACACTACATCCTAATCTATGTTCTTCTAATTCTCCTCCTCCCTCTTTCTCTCTCTATTTTCTAATCTTTCTCTTTCTAGACTAAACACTCTATTGCTTATTGATCTTGAATTTCAGACCTAACAAAATCTATAGAAGCTAGACTATTAGTCTTTAAGAAAAATGAGTCTGTGTATGAGAAAGATATAAAACTCTTAAAATGTGAAATCTATTTAAGAGATTTAGATATTACAGAGTTTAAAAGGAAGTTAGAGTTGGCTACAAAAGAAAAGGATGAGGTTCAACTTATAGTACAAAATTTTGAAAATTCATCAAAAAAGTCATATAAACTTCGATATGCTAATAATGGATAAGTGTAAAACAGGATTAGGGTATAATGTTGTCCCACCTCCCTATACTAGGAATTTTATGCCACCAAAACCTGATTTAGTTTATCCTAGTCTAGATGATTTTGTAGAAGTGAATGAGTCTATTAGTGAGTCTATAGTTGAAAAGCCTACCCTATGGAGGAGTGGAGGGGGGGGGGGAGGTGGGGGGGAGGGGGGGGGGGGGGGGGGGGGGCGGGGCGGGGCGGTAGTAATAGGGAATTAGCTTATACCAATCCCCGTTGTAGACAACTTGTTAAACGACTTAAATAGATAAAGGGTTAAGCATCAACAACTAGATTAAAAGATTAAGGCACAAATTTTCAAAAAGCATAATGGAGAGATTTTAAGATTACTGCACAAATGACATAGAAACACGAAACAAATATACATAACATTAAACAGCATTAATAAGCATAAACAAACAAATAAAAAACAGTAATAAGCAAAACTAAGGCAACGAAAAGCAAAAAAATACAAATACGCTAAAAAGTGGAAAAAGATGGGTGTACCTTTGTCCTTTTCGTGCTTACACAAGAACACAAAGGCTCAATAAGCTTTAACCAACCAAGCTCTGGCTTGTTTTACCACAAGCCATAAATAACATAAGCCCTGTCCATTTTCAAGCTTAAGCACACCAAGAGCTTTTTGAGTGAATTTTTATCTTTTTTAGTTATAAAGGTTGAATTAGTCACTGTGAACAATTATATCCCACCTGATCTCTATCACCCGACGAAGCTTTAGAAAGATTTAAAACCGGAACATGAGGCGCATCTGCGCGAGCTTAAACCATCATCATAAAAACACAAACAGTGAGCATAAAACATAGAAAAACCACTCAAAAGCCCCAACCATAAATCAAACACCATTCAAGAAATAAAAAACTAACAAGTACAAACACAAGTAACTTACGCAATTATAGCGACAAAAAATTCATCAGAAAAATAACTAGTAAAAAAGACTAAGTGCCTCAAATGCCTTACAATGAGAGCCTATTAAAACTAATCTAGAGAATATAACTAGGGTCTTTTGGCTTCATTTGCTGAGAAGGCATTACAAGTGTGCATGTTGAGTGAGAGAGGACCTCAAATTAATTCAAAGCCGTCCAAAGTGAGTGTTCCCCAAGTTGTATGATCAAAGCCCATAAATCCTTGACATGGCATTAGTCTTTTTTAGTTGTTTTAGTTTGTGATTAAATGTTATACTGTTCCTTGAACGAATGGGGATTAGAGGGAATTGCCAAAGTGGCAATAAGTGGGATAAGGTGTGGGGGTGCTGTAAGACAAATGTGGAGAAGAAAGGGAATAGTGTTGTCTGTTATTTGGCGGGTAGTGAGGACAGGGTACTGAAGAAGATGAACAGTGTTCCTAGGTTAATTTGAAGTTTGGATAATGTCAGGAAAGGTCCCTGAAAGTTATACATTGTAATTAGCCAAGGAAAAAGTTCCTTGTTTGGAGTGCATCTTTGGTTCCCTTGGAGTTTTGGGTTTTTTGTGTTTGCACCGTTAGTCCTTAAAGACTAACGGGGAGATAATACAAAGGGTAGGGATTTTAACGGGAGTGGATTATAAGGGTGTGTGGCTTGTGTTTGGGCCGGGAGTATTTTTCAAAGGACTTGTGCATTTGTTTGAAGTGTTTTAGGTGACTACTGTATGAAGTGTGCTGTCCCGGGCCCAATATGAATGGTACGGGTGGCCCAGCATTAAGCAATTTAGGTTTTTTCATGCTCGGTTATTTAATGCTCTTTCCAAGAATCCACATAACCCGGAATTGACTTTGACATGATTTGACTTTTGGCTTTTTGTTGCCTTATTGGCTATTTTTATTATTTTTATTTTTTTTTTTTTTTTGTTTTTTATTATTTTTGTTTTATTTTCTTATTGTTTGATTTTTTTTTTTTTTTTTTTTTTTTTTTTTTTTTTTTTTTTTAAGTTTTTTTTTTTGTACTTTGAAATTTTTTTTTTTTTTTTTTATTTAATGATTTTTGATGATTTTTTGATCTGTTTTCTTTTTTTATTTTTTTTTTTTTTTTGAATTTTTTTTTGTTTTTTTTATTTTTTTTATTTATTTTTTTTTTATTTTTTTTTTTTATTAGACATTACTTGTTCTTTTACGCGCGTCTTTCCGTTCTTCGGAGCTTGGGTTTAATTCGATTTGGCTTCTATTTTTGTCCTTTTCTTGGATATCCATTACCTGCACAATACAAATGCAAAACATACGAATAAAATGTATTTTTGGTACGTTTTTTTATGTTATTAAGTCGGTTTATATAAGAGGGTCAAATGTCTTTGTAATAAACACATACCAAAATCGCCTCATGAAACTAAGATAATGCGTGTCGTCACGTAATGCCTATATGTAGTACTATAGAAAACTAAGAATCTCAATCTCAATCCCCCTCGACAAAATACCTCAAAAATAAGCAAAGTGTTTATCGAGGGGAATTAACGAATCACAAAAGATAAGAGAAGCCCCCGTTTTAACCATTTTTAAGGAATATACACTTATTACCCCCCTAATAATATGTTATAATTTTTCATTATATATATATAGGAACTAACTAATTTGAACTTTCCTTTATTTTCATAACCGTTAGACGGGAATCATTAGACAAGATTATGCATTTCGATCCAAAAATATGCCCCCAAAAAGGATACAATTCATCGTAACCCCGTGTAGACTTTGCACATCCGCACTAAAACCAAGCTAAAAATGAAATCACCGTTAAGATATCAGTTAAGAGTGCTAACACTACTCAAAATTTGAGCTTGTGTCTTTTTTCACATCCCGAAAATTATAAAATCTAAGCTAAAGTGCTATTGTTTTGACATTTCAAACCATGGATCAACATTTTTTTGCAAAAATCTATCAATGGTTGTCAACACTTGTTCCACCCAAGAATAATGAGTTTTTGAAAGGGACTCATGAGAATCGATACTTCATGAAAGCGACTTTCGTCTCGGCACATCCCAACCTTGCGGGGTGGGGGGGGGGGTAGGGGGGGGGCTGAGGCTCAGGGCTGGGGTGGGGGGGGGGTGGCGGGGGAGGCTCGGGGCGGGGGTGGGGGGGGCTTCGGGTAATGGGGGATGGGGGAGGGTCTTGAGGGGGGTGTGGGTCGGGTATGGGCTAGGGGGGGGAGCTTAAGTGACCCCCCCCAGCTTTTTGACGAACCCCACCAAAGACTATTATCGGGACATCACATGACATTTAGGTTTCATAAACACACAAGGTTTTCCGTATACCATAGCTTCAAAACTATAAAATGAAATAGTCAAAGTTTCAAAAGCATATTTTAAATTGACAAAAAGAGATCTTATATATTAATTTCACACAAAGAATAAAACATAATAATGATGCAATCTGTTAACCCACGACCTTTTAGAACGGCTGCCAACATCGGTGTGAGCCGGCAGAATGCAGCAAACTTTATAACAGCCCATAAGTTAAATATTTATTATAAAGTTTATTCATATTTATTTATCATTTATTTATCAATATTTAGAGGAAGACTTTTTTTTGAAAATTACAAGTATAAATTAGAACTAAGACTAAAATTTTCTGCTATATACTAACATAACAAAATTGTTTGAATTAAGTTTAATCTCCAAAAAATTATCCCATATATTAATCCGGAAAGAAGCTAAAAGGGAGAAAAAGCGACAAATTCCATACAATGATCTGCTTAAATATTTCTAAATAATCCATGTTTAACATCCAACCTCAAAATAAACTCTATCATTTTTTCGTTCTTCGAAGAATATTTCGAGAACGCTTAGCCCTAAAAAGTTACGGAACGAGCAAGAGCTCAAAACAGCCTTCGAATCAGTCGAAAATTGATTCTTATTCTAGGACCACAGAAAGTCAAAATCGGGTTAACAAAACATCAACTTATTTTATTTTTGAAAATTTTTAAAATTTTTCATTTTTTTGAAATTTTAGTGGTAAAAACAGAATTATGTGAAAACAACGACTGCAGGCACAATCAAATCGATAGATCCCCCCATACTATAAATAAAACTGTTTACCACACCTATGTTTTTCAAAAAGACGAGTTCCCCTCAACGTAATCCAAAGCCGTTTATTAAGTATGCAATAAAGATAAACGTTAGTCGATAAGTATTAGGATACTTGGAATTACCTAAATGAAGCCTGAGGATTTTGAAGCTCGAGTGATCGAAGGACAAAACCACGAGCACGAGAGGCTTTAAAAATCCGGGACAATCCTGGACAATCACAAAAACACAAGCAAACAAGAATGGAAAGAGGCACACCTCTCACAACAAAAAAAACACTTATTCATTACTACATAAAATAACTACGGATAAGCATGGGGTGCCCTCCCACGAAGCACTTGTTTAGGGTTACTAAGCTTGACCCAATCCCCCCAGAATACATTTGTCCTTGGAGAAGGTTTTGTGAGATCCGGGCCAAACCATTTAGGTACGTCCCACTCCAAAGTAGTGCTTAATTCGATGAGCTCGATTACCTTGAAATTTGGCCTGATATTTGGGGATAACTCCCCCCCAACTTGCCATATTGAAAGACTGGTAAAGGTGAACGGTCCCCGGATCAATCGTTATTTCAACTTTCCCGAGAACATCTTATAAGTCTAATTAAAGGAGAATGATAGAGAGAGAAGAAATACACCCCGGTGTCCTAAGCGCCCCCGCCCCTCTAAGAATCACATAGTATACAAATGATCCACAGTTTAGGAAAACACAAATCACGTCACCACAGCTATCTCATAGGCATGATCACGCATATCAATAAGTTTCAAGTGAGTAGAACTTAACGGAGATCACGTACCGCTTACGATCGAAGTGACAAAGATTTTGGCATGCTACAAGTGCCCAAGAAGTGCTATATTGTGCTCGAGCTCACTCGAAAGAATTACGAATATGCCTTTCCGTACACGATCGATATACGGGTAACACCCCTCAGTGAGGTGTTTTGTAAGCGGTGCATGAAAGACCAGAGTGCATCAATCTAGATAATCCGACCAAGATACACGATTCCTCCGCCCACGGTCCTTTCCAAGAATGTTCGTTATCAAGCCACGGATTGGATACCTCAACTTGCCCGCACTTTGTATGTGGGGATAACGGCGTGGAGAGAACGGTGAGTAACTCCGTATTAAAGCAAGGACCTTGCACACTGTCATTGCAAAAAATGGGTTATCCGTCGATCACTTATGATAGCACTAAGGGCAGCCGAATTAGGCGAAGAGGAGATTTAAGAAATTTGCCAAACAACTCTAGTCGTTCGTTGGTAGTGGGATCGCTTTTGCTTCAACCCAATTTGACAAGAGAAGGTTTCCGACCGTGCCCAACTTATTACTGTATATGTTCCCACGTGAAGACGTGGAATGGCCCCGATGAAATCGATGCCCAAACTCAAAGATTTCGCATAAACTATGTATGGGAATTTTGAGGCATTCATCACGTATGGCGAAATTTTTCCCCTTGAACGCAGGACAAGTGTCTACAACCGGTTACCAAGTCATTACATCTTTGAGAATCGTGTGGCCAATAAAAATCCCAATGTCAAAAACTTTTTTTTGTGTCGTGAAGTTTGGCAATGCCAGAAATGTCCCCGGTGTCCACTATGGCAAGCAGTTAGGGATGTCAAACAGCATCTAAGGCCTTCAAAAACACATCGCCCGGTTCATTTGATCCGCAACATATTTTAAACAGATAGGGGTCGTCCCAAAAGTAGTGTTTAACATCCTTGAAAAACTTGATCATTTTTTAAGGGACTACAAATCCCCTTTAACAAAAGAAATTCCTCGCTGGAATGTTGCATATCTGCCCAAACCACGGGTACTTTTGAGACACCACGAGAAGTTCACCCATAAATAAGTGTCCATCGGAGAGGAAACTTTTTCATTCACCTCTTTTGGGAATTAGCCCAATTAACAAAGGAAATTTCTAATCCGGGAAAGATTGATCTGTGCCGCAAGAATTCAGTTCCTTAGAGTGTTCAATTCTTTTGAAATGAGAACTCTTGAAGGAGTAAACCGCACCCCGGTGCAATCACGCCTAGAATCTTTTTTAGCACAGATATATTTTATTGGCAAGGTTAATCCGTATAACACTATGTCTTTTGGTTCAAGAGAGTGTAAGATCAGAATTTTTTCGAAGGCAAATAACACACGGCAAACATTTCTATCCACCTTCCTTGTTGTAATGAGATACTGGCGCTCAAACAATGTTTTTACTAGCATAATGAATATGCTCAAGGTGTACTTTTCAATAATGTTTACCCCCGAAGAGGCAGTAAATGATATTTGTTTTGCATTTTGCACCTAAAGGCAAAAGACTGCTTACCATCGCACATAAGCCTCAAAGGTGGTAATGGTCCCAGACCTATGGCAATCAAGATATTGGAGCTTCGGAATAGAAATATAACTATATAACGTTAGAAAATGCTTTGTAAACATTCATCGAAGAGAAGAAGAACGGAGTATTCTTCTCGAAGAAGATGAGTCAGTCGGTCGGAAAATTTTGTGGAAAAATCCCATAATAGAACCGTCGGTAGAAACCGCCATGGACCGAAGAAAACTTTCGAACAATCGGCCTTGACGGTGGGGGGATGAGGTAACTTATAAGTCAATCACAATATCGTACTTTTGTGCTTTATCTACCTCGGTTTTAAAAATCCTAAAATTTATGGAAATCAAAAGGCCAAGGCCAATGCCTTCCCTTAACCATAAAATTGCCTCTTTGCCTAATTTAGACAGATTGGTAGTCTCACAGACGCGTAGAACAACTTGTCTACACGAGAGGGGCAATTTTCGAATGAATATCCAAAAGATCCTGAAAAGTCCCGTCCATAGAAGACATTGTTCCATCATTTATTTAGATCATATCATGAAAGATAGTGCTATCAAACACCTCTTGAACGTTGTCCTGGATGCATAGCATAACCAAAAGCATGCCGACGGTAAGGTGAACGTTCCCGTAAGGACACGTGAAATGTGGTACTTTTAGTCTTGATCATGAGGGTCGATGGGAATTAGAAAGTACCCGAGAAACCATCCGATAAATAATAGAACTCATTTCCCCCCTGCAAATGCGACACAATCAATCGATCCTTAAACGGTTAGAGTAAAGTGGTCATATTTATACGGGTGGCTTCATTTAACTTTCGATAGTCAAGGCAAACACGCCAACGCCGAACCCCAATCCTGATGTCAGAATTAACTCATTTTACATCAATTTCAACACGGTAAAGCCACCTTTTTATCGTTACGCAATGTAAGGGGCAAACCCAAGGACTATCCGAGAGCGGGATAAATTAATCCGGCGTCAAGAATTTTATTCAACCTCTCTTTTTTGATGACATCGTGGAATCTTTGAGATTCACCCGACTTAGGAGTTGAACCGCCCGGATTTTTTTAGTCCTCTTACCATAAGAATCATGTGAGTACAAAAAAATCCTGGTTAATACCCTTGAGCATGTCGGAGAGTTACCAAGCGATGGCTCGCATGTGTGACTATCAAAACCTGTTATATAGAGGCGGCTTTTTCTTCGACACTCCAAGTCCTTTAGCAATTATAAGCGTGCCAACATGTAGTGTCACCATCCAAAAATACTATACGAGATGAGGAGTATAAAGTCCTTGAGATTCGACTTCGGGAGGTTCATTCAATTGAAGATTAATCCAGTTTTAGCTTCACACACTTTTAGTTCTATTCAAATCTCAGGCAAATAGTTTCCTTGAGTGGGAGTGGTTTAATGATGGAACATTATTTAGATGATTGCATTTCAAAGAAGAATACAATCCCCCTCGGACCGGACATAATAAGGTCATCAACTTCCGGTAGATTTGGATCAATCTTCAAGAGCGAGGAAAGCGA
Source organism: Tanacetum coccineum (assembly GCA_026074375.1). Taxonomy (NCBI): domain Eukaryota; kingdom Viridiplantae; phylum Streptophyta; class Magnoliopsida; order Asterales; family Asteraceae; genus Tanacetum; species Tanacetum coccineum. The sequence continues at coordinate 10,933 of BQNB010144645.1, forward strand.
CTAACTTCCTCGAGGAAGAAAAACACTATCTGCGCCGTAAGGGATATTAGATCTACGAAAGAGTGTGGAATAAAAACCTCGGGTCCATAAAAAGAGATGTGAAGTGCCACTCTCGACTCTCATCGTAAAAACCTGATAACTACAGTGAGAATACCCTCACAAGCCGATTTCAAATTGACGACGAATACGGTTCGCCGTCATAACGATCTAATTAAAAAGGAGTATCTCGAGAGTTTTGACCGAGAACTTGAATGTTACAGGCTTCCTTTTTTTTCCAACCGAAAGATTTAATTCCACACCTATCGTAACACAATCAAAAGCAACGACCGTATCCTTTAAAAAGGTGATCTCCCGAGAATTAGTGGTGACTCGGGGATCGGCAACAAGTCAACGACTACAAAGTCTGGAGCCGATAATTTAAAACTTTCCTACTTTTAGGTACACATCTTCGGCAATAAAACCGATGGTTTGGGTAAACCGCGAAACGTTCTGAAGATCAAGAGTCAGTACAAGTAGGATTGTGAGCTCCGAAAGAGAAAGCTTTTCCACGATGCGGTATAACAATGGCAAGTGAGATTTATTCTATATGCGCCAATATCGCCAAGCAAAGACACTCATCCATTCCTGGGAAAAATACACATAGTTAAATAGAAAAATGTACGGTCATTCCGAATGTTTTTTCGAGTAACTAGATGAGGATAACCTGCCGGAGCAAAGCCTCATTAAAAGGCGTATACAAGCCATTTCACTTAATTTTTCATTTGTATATCCAATTAAGGCTATTAATTCGAAAGCATGTTTATGTGGCGCAAAAGATCAAGAGGCACCGTGAGTCTAAATTATTGAAACTCTCAATCCTACTAAAGATTTTCGTAGAATTCTTCTCAATTGGTCATTTAAGTTTTTTTTCACATAGTCTCCTATCATCATTACGACTCGAAGGATACTAATTGACGTAGTTAATAAGGTTAGGCATCAGAAGCACGGTTAACGTGAGAGCACCCAACGGGTGCTCAGAATTTGGTACTTGAGGTTGAACTTGTGACAACCGAGGTGGACTTCCTTAGGTATCTCTGTTATTAGTAGGGTGAGGCACCGTGTCCTTTGTCACCAGTCGAGATTTTAACTTTCCACTACTTTAAGGAAGTGAAGAAAAAAATAAAGAAGTAGTATGAATCGTGGGGTCCTTTTATAAGCAACACCCATCGGTGTGAAAAATAACCCTTCAATCTACCTTCGGCTATTAGTAATGGATATTACTAGGGAGTTTCCCCTGAACCTGAATGTAGAAAAGCGTTATTAGAATTCACAAACTTGGAAATCATGTCCGTTAAATTGGACCATTTTGAATTTTCCAAGTTTTGGTTTTGGTCTTCACTTTTTTTCCATAACCCTCATCGTTACAGCCGTTGATCTAGCTTACAAATTGGTCTTAGACACACCTTGTGTTTACGAGAGCCGGTATCTAGGTAAGTGTGAGCTTGGAGAAGCCGGGGTTGATTAAATTGGTGGTTGATAAAGTTGGCTATCGGTTTTAATTATTCCCCGGGCCTCCCCCGGTTAGGTTGTACCGGTTTTGGTATTGTCCATGGTTTTTGAATGGTAAGTGAAAACCCCTGGAGGTCGAATTTTGATAAGACTCAATCGGTGGCTCGGTAACTGGTATTTTCCTACATGAAATTAGCTGGCGGTTGCTGGCTTGGGAAACATACTCTTGAATATTGTCATGATAAACGTTGCAATCGGTGGCGGGACAATTTCGATAAAAATGAGCTCCACCGCAAGTAACACAACTTTCCTAGACCGCTTTCACGGGAGCGTAGCTTGTTTGTTGATTTTTCATATCGAGAAGCAAGGCTTTCACCAAATACTTTATAAGTTCGGGCAACATCGGGAAAATACCGGGTAAGAGGAAGAGCTCAACACCACTGATTGTAAACAACGTTTTGTTACGGAATTAACAACTTTTGGATTTGCTCCTCTATGATTCTTAGGCAATCATGTGTGCAATATTTTATTATCCAAAATGTTACCACCGACGCGGTGGCGAATTCAACGAATCTTGATCATTTAGAGTTCAATATCATTAATAGAAAGTATCGAGTTGATGGTAACTCACCGGAATAAATCCATGATGTGGGCATTGGCCCTGAAAGAAGATCATTTAATCGGTCCCAATGCCTCATAGAAAGTTACATCAAAAAGTTTTTTTAAAATCTCATGATTACTTTTCAAAGATTATGTTTGTTTATGGAAGGAGGGACGAAATATGTTGATGAATATGGAAACAAGATCATCCACGAAAGTGAGAATCGATCGAGGGGTTCTTTTTCAAAGTTCAAGGAAGCCAAAACCAGGGCAGCACCCTCGAGAGAAAAATGTGAAAAAGGCCTAAGCTTTTTATCGACAACTACTCCGGGACGTTCGGAGAACTCATCGTAAAGTGAACTTGTTGAAATAACGATATTGAGCATGAGGTCTTCTTTTGTCATGTGGTCCCGAATGAATTGTTTGTTTTGTAACGAGGGTAAGCAACCGCAGAGCTTAAGGCTCAAAGTTGACCGCAGGGTTGATTATCTTGCACGGATTGGGACGATGTGCATCCTTGTAACCCACGGTGGGTTTGCATCCGAGCAATAGAGCCATAGTACGAGTATACGTCCACGAACTACGGTAGGAGCTATTTCAATAGTTACAAACCAAGACTAAAAGGTTATCCAACAAAAGTCGGATTGACTTGGATTTTGTTGATGGTTAAATTATCGGAGATTGAGACCGGGAGGCGCATGCACTAAAATTTTAGAAAAGAAAAATATTATACTAATTTTTTTTGGATATTTTATTGGTTTTATTCAACAACTGTATTCACAAATTTAAATTAATAACGGGACAATGAGGAAAAGATACTAAACCTAATCATCAACATCGCAAATTCACGATAACTCTTCAAAAGAAAAAAGTGCACAAAGGAGTTTGTTTTAAAACTTTCAAAGGTGAAGCCAGTACGTCGCGAGCGGACACGAAAAAGGTAATTTTTTGATCTATTGTAATTCGAGAACTTATAATGGGAATAATACTTCAGTTGAAAGTATTATTTAGTTTTGGGTTGTTCTATTGACCAACTGACTAGGTGAATTTTTTATTTATTTCTTTTTAAATGGGATAAAGTATTTTATATTTTATGGATTTTCATGTTTTTTAAAAAACTAAATAAGCAAGAAAAATCTTACTGGTATATTTTTATATTAATAAGAAAAATAACAAAATAACTTCACACTAAGGAATCTTCAACAAAATTTTCAAACGGCTTTCAAACCATCCGGATACCACCTCCCCCGGCAGCGCTGGCGCCCAAAAAATATGATCAAATCGCGGAATCCAACCCCATAATATATATATAAATATATATAAACGATAACTTAATAAAAAAATAAAACCGAGGGTGTAAGATAATAAAAAAAATCTCATAATAATAAACCGGGAATGCTGAATATTAACCCTGGGTCGTTTGCCCCACCGAGGAATAATCAATTTGAAAGTCTGATTGAGTAGTTTTGTTAGAACGATTCTTGAATAGACCAAGAAATAGAACAAGGTAAACACACAACTACGTAAACTAAAAGGCAAAAACTATAAAAATGACTTACAGTGGCAAGGACAAATTATAACTAAAAACGCAAAACGTACGATCTAAACGGGAACCAAAAAACCCTAAATTAACAAACTTAATTCCTAAAATGATCATTTAGTGTTTTTATAAGTCCTTAATAATAACTACAAAGATAAGGGCAATAGAAAAACTATACCAAAAACAAGGCCGAGATAGGGCTTAAAAACACTAAAAAATGTGAACGGGATTCAATCCCGATATTTAAAAATACAAAATTTGTTCAATATTAAGCCCTGCACAAAAGCAAAAATCTAATTTCCTAGTTACCCAAAATGATTAAAATAAAATAAACTATAACACCGAAATATAAAAATAGAATTAGACATAATAATCCTAATTTAAATACAACCAAACAAGTAAAAACCCCATACCCAACAAAGAACCCCCAATCAACGCACCCAATAAAACCAAACAAGGACAATAACAAGAACAGAAGGCTTATGAAAAGTGATGGTAAACAAGGAACAAAAAAGCTAGATTCAAATAGCAAAATACTCCAAGACGAATATAGACTACTCAGCACACACCCCTAAACCACACACCCCGCCACCACCCTATACACCCCGGCAACTCAACTAATCCCCACACCCCTTCCCCCTCCCCCCCGTTCTCTATGTTACTATATGATATTAATATACCCCCTAAAATTTAATAGTGGTAACTTACCCTTAACTCTCCAAGTCACCCCCGGGGCATCCCCCCCACCCAAATGAAAATGTAATACAATTTATACCCAACAAAACAAGTACAACTAAAAAAAAGCACTTATACAAAGAAGACCTTTATATATAAAACACAAAAAAGCCCAAAAAAACGCAAAATAAGACAGAATAAGGTTAAGATAAAACACAAACACATAGACATTCAAACTGATGTGCAAATTAGAGCACTAATACACAAACCACAAAGAGAATAAGCTAAATAGAATGATATTAGCCATAACTAAAAAACCTTAAGAACAAAAATAAGCAACAACAATAAATCTAGAATTGGCAAAAAACTCAAAAGTTTGATCAAAAAGCTATAAAACTTAGAAAATTTAAGCTAGAATGCAAATAAGCTTAAATAAGCTCTAAACTAAAGAGAATAAGCTAAACTGGGCTTAATCTAACCTAATAAGCTGAAATACATCTAAATAAGCAGGGGCAATAAGCAGATAAGCTTAAATAAGCAAATGAGCCTTTTGGCCAAAACTGATAAGCCAAAAGGCCAAGAAGGACTTTTCTAGCTTAAAAATAAGCTACCAAAAGGATCCTTATGGCTTAGTGGCTTATACCACTAAGAAGAATGGACAAAAAGCTACAATAAGCAACAATGAAAAAGCATTTTTAAATTCAGACAAGCACTTAAAAAGCTTCATGAAAAGGCTATCTCACACTGACTCAACACTTAGACAAATTTTTGATAACTTTTGCAATCTTAACAATACCACACTTTTGAGCTTAAAAATAAGCACACAAACAGATTCTTATGGCTTTAAAACCTACAAACAGATTAATCTTTGACCTCAAAGAACAAGAATCAACAATCAAAAAGGAGTTTAAAATTCAGGGTAAGCAACAATAAGCAAATGAAAAAGCTATTTCTCAAAAAAAATTGAACACTTAGCAATCTTTGACAGTTTTGGCAAACACACAAACCAAACAATGCAGGCTATAAAGCTATGATCCTAACTTGTTTTAAGACTTGCACAAACACAAAAACATCACAAAAAACTCAAGTTTTATAAATTTAATCAAATAAGCAGGTGAAATAAGCTATAAGCTCTCAGATTCAAACAACATGCTATAAAACTTATGATTTTTAGATTCCAACTTAAGCAATGATCAAAAACAGGTTAAAAGACTTTAAAACTGAAGGTTAAATTTCCAAAATGGGTCAAAATAGGACAAGCAGTACTAACTATGGGTTAGTATTGCTTGTGCCAAACACCCTTTTAAGTTTTCCAAAGACATTTTAAACTTGATTTTTAAAGATTTAAGCAAACTTTTCCAAATACCAGATGTTTGACAGGTAAATTAGACACTTTTAAACAAATCCCAACAACAAATAAGCACTTAAATAAGCCAAGACAGATTATGCAATTATAAGCTAAATTAGACAAAAATTTAAGAATATAATATGACAAAATAAACTTAATGAATTCCTTTTTCTAATTGTTACTATTTTGATTAAATCAATATAGCGGGTAGATCTAAATTCCTTCTTCCCTTTTGTTTGAATCC
>BQNB010144646.1:0-13928 GCA_026074375.1 Tanacetum coccineum
ACATTTGGCATCCATTTCTTCAAGATGATAGGTGTAAATCGAATAAACCATGGACCATTCTCCAATAAACCTCAATTGAAGTAAACTTGAAAAGAAGCCCTGTGAGTTCATCATTACTCGAACTAAATAAACTTCTTCCATGCATTTTTAACATAGTACTCAACAACCAGGAATGCTACTCTTTTACCCATGAAATAACCATACAAGCTAAAACCAAATCTCGAATTAACATCTAAAATAGACGTGCTTAGGAATTTTAACTTTAGATTTTGAATTAATTGGTTTATCCGAGTCTAAAGTTCTAAAATTTACCTTGCTTGTATCACCTTTCAACAATATTGCATACAAAGTTGGTCTGACATTAGCATTAATAGGTTGTGTACGCTTTTAGATTCCCGCATTAACATCACAACTGTGTATCTGCGTCTTAGTTTCCATATGGTCATTAAACACAGCTTGTGATACATCCTTAACCTGAATAGGAACCACATAATCTAAACTAGTAGTAGGATTCGAGTATTCCACCTCGTGTGAATTAACAGGTTCTGCATGAGTTTCAGCATCATGTGCACCACCATCATCATTAACATTGGCAAGAGGTTCATAAGAAACAACTATTGACAAAGAAGGATCAACAACACTTCCTCTACTACTTGTATACAAACCAGTTGCTTTCGTATCCTTCTCTTTAACACCTCTCCCGTTTAAGAAACCCTTCTCCATATTGACTACAACAAACCACCAGCCCTCACATGAACAATTCTAACGCACAACCTAAAACAGAATAGCAAACCATAACCAAATTAGGGTTTGATCTTCAATACCAGAATATAACACGATTATGGATGAACAATCAATAGGAACACACGACGACTCAGTAAAGGGAAAGCAATCAGTTTAAAATTTTCAAAACCCTAAAACATGAACAAACCCTAAAAAAACAGGTTCAGAAAGCAATAATTAACCCTAGGATTAATTATAGTATACAAACGCTAGGATTGTTATAGATCAGCGCATGAATAGGATGAAGAAGATTAAAAAATGATTAATAGTTAGGGTTAGGAGAAGTCGTCTGAATAAGGAGAGAACACATGAGTTTTTTTCTCTAATAAACTAATCTTATCAAATAATGAAATACTTATCCTATAAGAAAACAAATCTCTTTTAAACTTTTAAAAGTTATTTATTATTTTCTAAAAGATAATTTATCCAACCAGTAAAACCAAAACCAAACACCCCTATTGGAATGTTTAGCCGGTTGAGTGGGCTAGGGCTTCCCGAGCTTGGTCCAACCCAATTGATAATTAAACTCATTTAATAAAGTTGTTTTATCCGAAATGTGACTAACGAGGTTAAATGCATGCGCTTCGCTGCGGGGTGCTTGAAATCGACGTATTCAATCGATGCCCTTTGTTTCGGGTCGTTACTTGGACGGGTTAAAAAACACGGCTGGATAATCAATATAGAAAATCCAAAACATATACGATGCAGCTTGTATAAATCATTTTTTTTATCATACATGTTCAAACCCACAAAATTATTTTGAGGGAAATAACCATAGAAAACATAAACTATGAACCCTTGTAAACACTAAAACAACTACATTTCCACTTCATTGTGACTGATATCAAAGTATGTAGTTAGATAACTCTCGCAGATAAACCTTCTAACAGTGTCTGAAGAGCCAATGGATGAGCATTTTTACCAACAGGTGTCATCGCTTTCCATCTCTCAAGCGTCTCCCCTTTTCTCTGCTGTTCAAACATCATATAAAAGATGTTAAAAACAGTTAGATTTGTGTCCAGGCACCCCCTTTTGTTGCTGTCTAAACAACACATGAAAGCTGTTACAAAAACTATACAAAGCTCTTAAAAAAACTCCATATGAAGCTACTAAAAACATCATAAAAAAGCTGTTAAAAACAGCATACATACAAAGCTGTTAAAAACAACATAAAAAGCTGTTAAAACAGTATAGAAAGCAGTTAAAGACATCACATGAAGCTATAAATTCTGTGTCCAAACGCCCCTTTTCACAGCCGTATAAACAACATGTAGATTGTGTAAAAATATCATTCAAAAGCTGTGAAAATCAGCGTTTAGAAGCTATAGAAAACAACATTTATAAAGTGTAAAAAGTAGCATATAACTTTGTAACAAATTCAAATGCAAACAAAACAAAAGAAAAGAAACAATAGCTAACAACACATGCTGGTAGAATGTAAAAAATGAATTCCTAATAAAATTGACTTGAAGATGTTGGTTCCTATATGATGTTAGCTTTAAGTCTTTAAGATAGGATCAACACTTGAAGAGTTATGGACCTGGAAGTACTGATATTAGGTCAGCCCAGTGACAATTAGTATCTAGTTTGTAGTTTGTACAATCAGATAAGAAGCTCTGCATAACTATTAACTACATATATTGCATCTCCTTTCTTATAGAGTGATTGAATGCTGCTACATACCAATACTGCTTTAATAAGTATTTAAGCTAATTCTTGATCTAATCTGTCACTCATTTTCTATTGGAATTTGGTATTAATAGTTGTGCGGTGATAAATATATAATTATTCTAAAAAGCAGGGAGTCAGGACAAATAATAAGTCGGGCATCTAACGTTATTTGTAAGGCAAATTGGCAAAATTAGAAGTCACGATCTCCATTCAAACAGAAGCACCATTTTTATTTAAACTGTACCGTAAAAAAGGCTAATTACTGATATTTTAACTACAACATCTAGACTAAAATAGCATTTATACCTCCAGGGGCCATGAATGAGACCAACAACTTTACAAAGCTTGTCAATTTTGTAGTCTGCATAGTTATGCGTTTAAGCAGTGGCCTAACACAACCTGCTCACCGCTCCTCAAATCGTAAACCACCGATTCTGAATTTCATAAGTATTAGCATCAGAGTCGCGCTAATACTTATCAAAATCACACAGCATATAGTTATCATGGAGCCGAACCACCTAATTTTGATCAACCCCAAGATTGAGTGCAAGCGCCTACAAATCACAGTCCAATACATGAATCCGTTTTCCAGTCACGTTACGGAATAAGTAAAGGGCTCTATCATCCTCTACCATAGTCCACGTAAAGAGCAACTTGGGCACATGTTTAAGTCCAATGAGAGCATTTGTCGTGAGTAATACGCAGGCCAAATTCCTAGCTGGAGAGAAATGAGGATTTAATGGAATTTGAACTATGCATACCTGATAGAATCCAACTAAGTTGAGCATAAGACTGAGATTCATCCGTGTGATTGACATATTAGCAAGAATCAAAAACCAAATAGCCCCCACAATGGAACATGCTTTGACGCCGTGTATCCAGAAGAACAAAGCCGGTGCCTGAGGTAAACCTGTGACAACGACCAAATTATAAATGCGTTGTAAAAATAACTCTGTAGATAACATTAACAGAAAAAACAAAAACATCTAAGCCACCACGAACCTTTGGGAGCATTTTGGCGCCGTTGCCGGGGGGTGGAGTAGTTTAATTTTAATTTTTATTAGTATTTGATGTCTTGCAAAGTTGGCTAAATTGACAATTGACACGAAATATGAAATTCGATTTTCATTTTTTCACACCTTATAAGAATGTAAAACATGGAAAGTGATACATTTTTATGTCTTCCACAGTGTTAATATGGAGATACAGCAGCATAGCATGAATGTAGGACTTGAAATTTTTGAAGAAAGAACGAAGTTGAATATATGAACTTATTGGTCAAAAAAGCAAGTGTTATGTAACTTGATTATGTGTGACATATACTTAAATGTAATATAAGTATGTGTTTCAAATGTGTTTCAAAACCGCCCAATGTACACCCCTAAACCAAACAACCCCAATTCTAATTGTAATTAAAATTTATAAGTAACTTTGTTAGTTTAAATTGTATAAAGTGCAAGCAATATCCAAAAAATGTTTCCTGATGTGCCACATCAAGAGTTTGATTACTGAGCTTCACCATTTTGTGAACGCGGGTATGCCTGGAGAGGAGTTGGAGCATCTTTATGCTAGTCGGTTGAAAGATCTCAGAGAAGATCCCATGGCAACATTTATTATATTGAGGTTCCCATCCACGTGATGAGCTGGCAACTTTTTTGCACTCTCAAAACATTGCCCCATAATTCCGACACACGCATGTACATTTTCCTAGGTAGGCGTAATCAAACGGCACCCCTGGAAAAAAGCAATAATATACTGATCAAAGGCTGTAAGGGTGGGATGCTCTACACATGATCGTCGAATAAGGAAAGTATCAAGATATTCTTACTATTGGATGTCGCTGGTTGCTGTCCATTTGGAGCTTGTAAGTGGATAGGCTACGTATGCGATGCACGTCAATGTCGACCACCTACGACAAAAAAACAGATGAATTAATGTTATATGTCAATAGATAATAATGTTATATGTTAATAGATAGTAAGCAACTGAAATGTACCAATACAATATGCACGATGATGAGCGGCTGGTTCACGTGTAAAGGTGCGATCACTTGCACCGTTGCTATGGTTTTTGTATTTTAATTCCAATGATGGTTTGGATCAGTAGCATCAAATTTGTTATAAATCCCTTCGTTATAGTCAGAAACCCCTATATCTACAAAGTTGTCTCTCGTACCTTATTGACCTGAGAAAAACATGCTTTAAAACGTCAACATAAAGTTGGTGAATTCACAGGTTTAATAAATGTATAAAATTAGGACGCATGATTGCTAATGTAGAATGCAACAATAAATATCTCAAATGTAATTCGCAAGATGCAATAAGCTCAATGAACGAAGCTCGACATTATGTATGCAATTTAATGCACATCATGTGCCTGTAGATGTTCAAACCCGCAACATTCCAAAATTGTTCCGACATGTATACATTAGTTGAATTTGTTTCAGCATTCGAAACTGGTGAAGCGCTCTCACGCCGACGGGGATGTCATCCCAAATAGAATCTAGTCAAAATCATTCGCGCTCGCTAACTAGCAATTGACGTTCATGATAGTGGGCATATGGTTTAGCTATTAGGCCAACTCGTAATTGTTTAAAGGGTACTTGGTCCAAATGTAAACGATGCATGTTTCTCAACTAAAGTTGTAAAACAATATAATTGTATAAAAGCGGGGCTATGAAATCACCATAAGTGGGTGATTGATTATCTAAATCAAATAAGTGAATCGTCTCGGCAATCCGAATGCAACCTAATTAATTATAGGCCGTATGAGTATAATGTACTATATATAAATAAAGCTTCAATGTTAATTTGTCACCACCAACCACTATTAGTTTTATTTAAATATTTCAAAGTTTAAATTACTAATAAACCGTACTTTGTTAATAAAAAGTATATGTACTTGTACCGTAAAGAAAATGGTAATTTTTATATACCAAGTTCATTTGTAAAAATATATGATTTAATGTTTTTATTGGTTACATAATGATATTTCATTATTAATTTAATTGCTTTATAAAAATAATGTATAAAAGTAAAATAGTGCGCGCGATTTTTTAAAACCTCATATCTTTATCGTTTTGACTCCGTTTTATACGTTTCTTATGTCCACGACTTCGTATTGAGAAAATCTATCAAAATGTCATATTTATAAAAATTAAACCTCTGATGAACAGTAACATTTACTGTTCATAACAGTTCATAAAAACTGTTTTTATGTAATTAATTATATAGAACTTATAAAATACGTAACTTGTTCATTTTAATTCTGTTTCTCGAGTTTCTTACGTCCTTGGATTCGTCATGAAGAGTACTATGTTTATAAAATATTAAATTTTATAGATCAGATCTGAGACAGGAAGTTTTTATATAAAATAACTTTTATAAAATCACTTTTGTACGATTAATTAACGTAAACTTGTAAATGTCATATCTTTTTCGTTATAAATCCGTTTTTCGAGTTCTTTACATGCTCACGATCCTTGTAATGAGTACTATTTTAATAAAATATAAAATGTATAAGTTAAGTGTCGAATTCCAACAGTAGGTATTTAAAAGTTAATTAGGGTTTTTGATTAATAAAGCAAGTTTTATAATTACTTTTATTTAGGAACCTTGCACCATTATTTTACCAAGTTTTCTACCATATGTCATACATATAATAAGTCCTCTAATAGTCCATAACACTTGTTCAAATGAAATCCATGTCCTTGTGATCTTTTGATACATAAGTTTGTAAATAAACCTTCAACACCATTTAATTTGTAAATCATTCATATAAATTATTTAACATTCTTACTAAGCATGTCCCTTCATTTCAAGTATTATTTTACTATATACAACATAAAATTCGAATTTAGTAAGCTCCTAAATACCTCATATATCACAAAAATGAATCTAGGTGGTGACTAACATATATAACAAATATGTACATAAAAGATAATGAATAAATGAATATTGAATGCTTTAAATAGACCTTATAGAAGATGAGTAGGATGATGAACACAAGATATAAACCCTAACCAAGCTTCCAAAATCAAAACCCTAATCAAGAAAACCCTAGATATGTTTTCTTAATTAATCCTTGCTAAACCCGAATCCAAGCTTGCTAACACCTTGAGTAACCTTAGATGACCTTAGAATGAGTACTTGAATACTTGGAATACCTTGGATACAAAATTAAAATGAAACCCTAGTTGATATATATTGATCCATGGGTTTGAGCTTAATATGGGGAGGGTATAAGTGTTTTTCTTGCTTGCATGTAAGAGTATGAGCTAGTTGTCATGAGTCTTTCCTTTTATAGCATGCTTGAACCTTAAAACCACTTAAAAGGGAAACCATGGGATGTTGGTGGGTTGAAGGACAAAGTCAAAAGACCTCTCCTCCTCCCTATGCCAACCCACGGCTGAAAATGGGGGGAAGGGTACTCTTGACATGCCAATTACTAGATATATGAGCTTTAGGGTACAAAGGTGTAAGTTACAACTTGTAAATTTTGAGTTAGTGGGAGTTTTGTATTTATTTCTTGTGTAACCACACTAGGTCCGGTTTTGAGGGGTTATACATAAATAAAATAAGTAAATTTTGGGTATTGGGTATAAAAGTGGGTATTTGTTTGAGTGTAGATGGGTAAAGGTGCTTCCGGGTATGTCCGTTGTAAATGAAGAGTTAGTGGGTTTTAAGGTTTTATTTCTTGCACATATATGTTGGGATCGGTTTTGATGGGTTTATCAAATAAAATAAATTAAGTTAATTTGGGTATTAGTATAAAAGTGTGGGTATTTGTTTGAGGATGTGGATTAGGTAAGTGCTGCAGGGGTTGAGAATTGTAATTTATTGCGAAATGTAAGCGTTTTACGTAACCAACAAAAATAAATTACCAAAAAGTTATAAATTATACTCCTAATAATCATATAACACTTGCTTGATGTAAACTTTAATTTGTTTGGTGTCCGTTTATATTGAACGTTGATTTTTAGTTTACGCGATTTAACTATAAGATAATAATTAAAAGCGAACGCGTAAAACTCTAAAAATAAATAATGGAATTAATTAAAGTCATAAATAACCTGAAAATGAGAAATGTTACAGAGGTCACTCCAATTTACAAAAAATTAATCCTAGCATACTACGCTTTATCTTTAGTCTTCAGCTCGTACACTTCATGTCTTTTATCTTGTGAATATGTTGTAGTGTCTTTTGACTTTAGGCACGAGCTTGTTCCTTTATCTTGACTTGTAAGTGAAATTGTGATCTTGAGCACTTTGAGATCATCAACCAAGTATAATCTCGTTTTGCCATCTTGTAACTTTGCCATCTTATGAACTTGTGACTTCTTCAGCAAGTGTTAAGGAACTTGAGTCAAAGCATATTTATACGTCTTGGGTTCAACAGCAGTGAAGAAAGCATCATAATAACAGAAAAGAGCTTGCTCATGTAATTGCAGCCATGTGGAAACTAGTCTAGTGAGTTCACCGATTATATTTTTAAGTGGATGATCCTTAGTCCATTTGTTATTGTGTTCAGAAATTTGGTGATCAGGATGCACAATTATATGAATAGAATCCGACGATGAGGATTAATCAAAAGAAACTTCTGGAATTGAGATACGAAAGTACGGATCATTACCCATATGTGCAACTTTAATATCATGATTGTCTTCTTCAACATCGTTAGGAATGACGGGAGGTTGGGTATCGGGTGTTGTTTGAGAGTTACTTGGTGATGGTGCATCTTGGTCAACTGTAGTTGAGGAAGGTGAACCGGTTGATACAGTGGGTTTTGGAGCTGTTACTTCATCAATTGGAGCAACGACTTCAGGGTCTGGGTGATCAACACTAGGTGGAGGATTGAGTAATTCGTCGAACAACGGTTGAAACAACATATCCCAGTCAGTTCTCGAAGGTGGTACAAATGGTGTTGAAGAAGGAGGGTTTGGCACGAGTCCTGAACTGATTGTTGCAGGAGTCATTGCATGAAGTACGGGTTCTGAACTGCTGTGTTCAGAAGCCATCGCAGTCAGCTCATCAAAATCTACATGAATTATCTCAATTATTCGTCTAGTACGTCGGTTGTAAATTTAAAATGCTTTCTTTGTGGGTGCATAACCAATGAAAATACCAATATCAGCCTTTGGTTGTAACTTGCCAAATGCTTACTATCAGTACGTTAGATAGCAGAGTGCACCAATACTATGGAAGAAAGATAGGCAGGATGTTTGTAATGTAAAAGCTCGCATATGGTGTTTGCCCGTGATGTGGCGTGTGATGGAACGATTTTGGGTGTAACATGCGGGTTGATAGGGGGAGGTGGGTGTGGTAGCCATTGCTTAAGCAATAGAATATAACAGAGCTTTTGATAAAACTCAAACATTGTACGAGCAACTTCAATTAGCGCATGATTCCGTCTTTCAACGACACCATTTTGCTGTGGAGAGCGAGCTACATATGTTTCGTGATAGATACCAACCTTCTCATAATATTCACGCAACGTTTGATTAACAAATTCAGTTCCATTATCTGTTATGATGTGTCGGACATGTACTTTGATGCGTCGAACAGGTACTTTCAGCCGCAGTTGGATCATCTTAAGAAACTTGATTATGAAATCTGGAGCTTCATCTTTTAATCTTAAGAACTTAACCCATGTGAATCATGAGTAATCATCGACAATGACGAGGAAGTACTTCTTTTCATTAACACTTGCGATACGCATTGGTCCACAAAGATCCATGTGTAGCAGATAGAGTTTTTCTTGATTGGTGTCTTCAGATTTAGGTTTGTAGGGTTTCTTCTTGCTCTTACCCATTGCGCATACAGAACACAGATGGTCCTTTTCAAATTTAATCTTAGGAAGACCTCGAACAAGACCATGTCTAGCTAAATGGTTGATTGCACCAAAGTTTAGATAAGACAAACATCGGTGCCATATCCAAGACTTAGTCTTTGATGCCTTTAACAAGAGACATATAAGAGAAGACGCCATCAAGTCTCCAAGAGACAGAGTATATAGATTTTTGAATTGAGATCCAGACAATAAATCAACACCTTCTAAATTACGAATGAAGCAGGTGTGTTGATGAAAAGCAACCTTAAGGTTTGAATCACAAAACTTCCCAACGGAGAATATGTTATGTCTAAGCCCTTCCACATAGTAAACCCTTGATATCGTAACATTTACAATCTGATAATCACCATATCCCAAAATCTTTGTCACATGATCATTTCCGAATTTGACTGTACCTAAAAATTTGTTGACGAAATTGGTGAGCTGAGAGCGATCTCCGGTCATATGCTTAGAGCAGCCGAAGTCCAAATACTAAAGGATAATTTGGACGACCTGCATTCATTAATAGAGGAAGATGGAACATCAAAAATTATGGATCCCCAAGATTTACTTGGTTCCTTTTTGTTAGCAGATACAAATTAAAGAACCTTAGATTTGCTAACAGGAACATTGGTTTTAGAGTTCTTAGGTTTCTGTGAATAGACCAATGTTACAGCAGGTTTAGATGTTTCATTATCTAGAACAACTGGTTTCCTAAGGGGCGCTTCAGTAGTAGTGGTAATCCTAGTTAAAGGACACGCATTTCCTACGATAGTGAAGGTCCGACCAGTAGGTCTCCAAATATATCCAATAGTGGTAAACATCTTTCCTGTTGGTTTCCAAACTTTTCTCTTTCTTTGTTTCTTAGCAGATTAGATTTTGCACTAGCATTCACATTATTGATATAATCAAGAACACACAAATCATGATTATCAGAAAGCATGCAACCATTACACTTAACACATTTAAGTTCAGAATTAGCATTAAGCTTGGAATGCTGCACATGAGCAATTATGTTGTACTTTTGTTTTAGTCACTTGCCAAACAAAAGAAAACACAAAGTTTTTTTGGCTATCTGATTTTAACTACCAACAAAATGGACATAGGTTTGATGTGTACAAATAAGGTAATAGGGTTCGAATCACCCTACTGATGAAGATATTGATTAGCATGTTGCGTGTGTTACGTTAATATTGCTGTTTCTTTTATCATCTGACTGCTGCGTGATTAGAACTTAATATAGTAAGTAGTTGATAATACTGCTCGCCCATGTTTAATACTGCTGGATTAGTAATGACTTAGTAACAGAATAGCGACAGAAAATTATGTCACTAATAATATGGGAGGAAGGAGCAAAATGAATAGCAACAGCTCAGCGACATGAAAAATTGTCACTAACTGATTTGGGAGGAAGGAGTATCTAAATAGTGTCACTTTAGCGACAGTTTTGTGACAGATCTTTTGTTGCTACGCATGGAAGAAAGGAATAAAAAAATACATAAAGTGAAAAGTAACACAACTGGCTAACTAGCACAGTTGGTTACATGGGTGATGTTAACATTTATTCCTTAAAGTCTGGTGTTCGAGTCCCACATATGGCATATTCTTTTTTGTTTGGAATTATCATGGGCTGTTAAAATTGTTACGTTTCTCATGGGCCAGCTCTAGTAACACAATATATGGGACAAATAGATTTGCTATACTCGATGATTTAGTGTTGGGTCAATTTGATTTAACTGGGATGCGTGCTGTTTGTGGATTGGGCTTAGTGGGCTCAAGTTTCATGCATAAGTTTAATTGTATTGGGCCCATAAAAGATTAATGTTGCAAATACATTAGTGCTGCTGTTGCTAATAAGTGTTCGTGTATATACTCCACACTCAAAGCAAGTGATACCTCGTGGATTTGTCCCTTGGGTTCTCTGGTTATTGTTGTTGTTGTTATTGTTGTTGTTAGCAGTAGGTCGACCTTTACAGTCACGGGCCGAGTGGCCAATCTTTTTGCAGTTAGTGCACTTTTGAGTACATGGCCCATCGTGGTGATAATTGCACTTGGTACATAGAGGTTTGGTTCCTCCATAAGGCTTCTTATCTCCAGGCCCAGCAGTGTAAGCCCGTGCCACATTATTTCTTTTGAATGGTTGTTGTTGGTTTTGGTTGTTCCTTGAAGTATCTTCAAATTTCCTCTTATTCTCTGCTTGACGTTCAGCTGCAGTGAGCATCTTTTTGTCCATCATTTCAGTAGCAAATTCAATTGCCTCTTGCATTGACTGAGGCTTTGATGCCTTAACACTGCCATGAATCATGTCGGGAAGACCACCGACATACCTTTCCACTTTAGCTGATTCCTCAGGGAACATCCTATCACACATGAGTGCCAACTCTTGGAATCGTTGGTTGTAAGCCAACAAATCTGTACCTCTTACCTTTAAGTTCCAATACTCAGATTCCAGCTTTTTGATCTCGCCCCTGGGGCAGTATTTATCTGTTATCATCCTTTTCAAAGCCGTCCATGGCATTGCATATGCAACATCTTGTCCGACAGCCCTTGCGTGGGAGTTCCACCACGTCAAGGCACTTCCTTAAAGAGTACAAGATTCATACTTAACCTGACTTGTAATAGCACAATTGTTGATAAGGAAAACAGATTCCATTTTTTCCAGCCATTGGGTCAGGCCAATGAATCCTTCAGTGCCTTTGAAATTTATAGGCTGGCACTTCAAGAAATCCGTGTAAGTGCATTCTCGTTGAGTAGGCACTTGCCTTCTTCCGCCGTTTCCTGAACCATGGCTGTTATCGCCATCTCTGCTCCTGCTTTCATCGCTTTCTGCTAGAGCAGCAGCAACACCTTGATCAATTAAAACTTGGAGTTAAGCATCAGTGACAGTTGTGGTAGGAGCGGTTGTGGTGTCGGGTGTTGCCCTCGTGGTTCTTCTTTTTGGTGGCATTTTCTTCAAAAATCACAAGGAATATAATACACGCAACAGCATTTACTACCCTCTGATTCCCAAACTGTCCAGTCTGATTGTCAGTCTTGTATCTTGGATTAGTATCCACATTCTTGTTTCTGGTGTTTGAGGAAGTTCTGAGGTTGTTGTTGGTAGGTTTGTAGAGTTTCTTGAAGTACTTTGCAATGAGAGCCAAATTTTTCTGCATATCTTTGTCCTTCTGAGCTTGTTCAGGATCACTGTCTTCTTCAGAAGCTGACTCAGATGGAGGTGTGATTGGTTTGGCTATCTCTTTGCCTTTGTATCTTGTAGCTGCATGAGATCTGGTTGGAAGTGAAGCTTTGGATGTTGGTGCATATGATTTGTGATGTTTTGGTGTTTGATAATAAGGATCTTGCATTGTTTGAGCAGTAGCAACAAGTGCTAATGGGTTAGCATTCTTGGCCATTCTTTCAGCACGGAGTTCATTAACTTCCTTTTGGTATTGTTTCAGAATGTCAAAGAGCTTATGATATGGAACTTCATCCAACTTGTGTTGTTGCTTCACAATTGTGACAAATCTTGACCATTCTGGTTGAAGTTGTTGAAGAAATTGAACATTGACTTGCATCGTTGCAACTGTCAAATTGTTTCTGATCATTTCATTCATCATCTTGTAGAATCTTGTGTAGTAAGACTCAATTGTTTCTCCATCGTGAGAGGTGAATTGACCAAACTCCCAAAATAAGTTTGTCTTGACATCTTGAATATTGAGTGATTCACCTTGTTGTAGCCTTTCGATGGCTTCCCACATTTCTTGAGCTGTCTGACATGCATCAACAGTTGAGTATATTTCATCTCCAATTCCAGTCAATATCAAATGAATCGCTTCTTTTTCTGATTCAAAATGAGCTTTGTTTTTAGGAGTCATATTCATAATTGTCTCGACTGTTGTTTGTTCATGAACTATTGGAGAATCCTCTGTTGCAGGAACAACTGGTGTTGTGACAATTGTTGGAGTGTAAGGACCTTTGAGAATGCACTTCCGTAAGGCATCACCATTTGGTCTTGTATCAATGTATCGTAAGAACCGTGATCGCCATTGTGCATATCGTCCTGTTGCAAGCATTGGTGGACGATCCCTTGAACCAGCTGCCATTATGTTGTTATGCATTTGACTGTCGGTTGTGGAAGTTACAATTGGAGTTGTCATGATGAATGATTGAAGAATTATTGATAATTGATTGCTAGTCAATAATATACGTAATAATATCCAAAGTATAGAATATTCTAAAACTACCCTTGAGGACAAAGGTAGTAGGAAAAATCTTACAAGAATACTACACGTTTTAACCGGTAAGTGATTACCGGGTCGTTTTCCCAAAGATTTGTGAAATTGAGACCACGTTTGTTATTTGGACAATGATTTGAATTGGTTCGAAGATGATTTGTTTTCTAAAATCCTAATAATAAAGGAACAATTAAAGCTAACTACAAGAAATCAATACGGGGAAGTAAATTTTAACTAAAAATGCAAATTGGGAATCCTAAACGGGACCTAAAAACCCTAAATTATCAAAATTAAACCTAAAATGATCTTTTTGGTTTTTGAAAGACTTAATTGACTAAAAAGCTAAAACAAAGAAAACTAGACTAAAAACGAAAGTGTTTAGGGCTTAAAAACTCTAAAAATGTGAACGGGATTCAATCTCGTTCTTTAA
>BQNB010144647.1:0-16827 GCA_026074375.1 Tanacetum coccineum
TTTTTTCAAAAAACCCTTTTGTTTTTACACAAGTAAAAAACTTCTAAAAACAAATAAATATAAACTAACAATACACATAACATTTATTTAAAAAACCACTTAACAATTAACACATGCAAATATTAACGATGATCCTAATTATCAAATAATTAAACTATGTATATATTCATATAAGGCTCCTTCTTCCAATGAATCGGGCCACATCCATCGATATAATCGATTGCGTAAGCCATATATAAATATACACCACATAGCACATAAAAGCTGATAGAAAATTTCAGTCGACTTGAGGCCCCGTCAGGACACAGCTAGGTCTTCCCCAACTTTTGTAGTAAACTACAAAGTTGTAGCTTACTGAGTCATGGATTTACCATAATAATTTCAAATTTTTTCGACGTACGATGAATATTTTACGAATATTCTAGTAACAGTGTGTCAAACAATCAGAAAAACTAAAAAAACTTCAACTTTTATGTATTAATCATCGAATTTGCATGTCAAACGATTAACAATTAACCAAGATTTATATCATATATCAATAATGATAAACTTGCATGTGTTTATCACAGATAACAAATTAACTATTAATTAAAACCCGATCAATTAACAAATTAAACTACCGAATTTAAAACATAAAATTTCATACAACCTAGGGTTTTGTCTAATTAATTTTATCCACTATAAAGATCCAATCTTTTATAATTATAAAACGCCCAAAAGGCTTAAAAGTTAACCAAGAACCCTAATTTGTCAAATTTTACTTCTTTGTAATTACAATTCTATACGATGGCTTGTGATGCCACTGTTGGGTTTTTGCAACTATTGACCATATAAAATCACGAGTACGCAGCGAAAAACATATAAAAACGTATAGAATACATAATTAACAAAGGGAACAAGAACGTGTACCTTTTAGCAATTAACAAAACGCCTTCTTGAATATACGCGTGTGTATAAATCGAATACCACGTAATAACCACCTAAAATCTAGAGTAAGATCCCTCTACTTCAACACATACAATACATTCTTAGCAAACAATTAAGCATGCTAGTACTAGTAGTGATAAAGCCAAACAAACCACCACGTTCTTCATGAAATCAACTATTGAAACCCTTGTGGTTTCCCTTTGTCGAACAAAAGCAAAACCGAAAACCCTTTTGAGGGTTTTGGTCAAACGAGCTAAAGAGGGAGAGGAGAGTTTTTTTAAGTTATATAAATAATGATCCCCTAGATCTCTTTATATAGGCATGCAACTTGGCTTGCAAGTTAGGAAATTCTACCTCCTCTTAGAGATTAGGAAACTAATTGACTAAGGAAAAAAGGAAACAATTCCCACACTTTCCTTTTTCCATTAATCCTATATATTAGTCCTTTTAACTATTAACGACTAATATAACTCCTGTTTAAATATTTAATGTTCGTTAAGCTTTATTAGTAAATATATTACATTTAATATATTTATTATAATTGTTGTACGTATTAACGCGTGCGTCCTCGTAGGCTTGAATAAATTCTCAGACATATATTATTTCTACGTGGACATATTCCAACACCAACAGGTGACAAATTTTCCATGAAGATTGCATTTGTTGTAGCTTCGTCATCACAGTCTGAATCATATGCATCAATGTAGTCTGCCTTGAAATTTGTTGTAGCTTGTAACTAGCGATCCTCACAGTCATCAGTTTCTTCTAAACTATCAGCTAAGAAATCATGTTGCTCATCATTTAAAACAACTCATGCTTCTTGTGCTTGAGCAAGTAGAATCTTATCCTTAAACCATTCAGAATCTTTCACCCTTTTCTTTGCAGTACACTACTTAGCAATATGATCTTCACCATTACAGTTATAACATCTGGCTACCCTTGTTAGATTTGCCCCTACATTTCCAACTGTATTGCTAACCCTTGCTCCTGAAGCTTGATTATTTCCAGCATTTCCCATATAACCTTGAGATTGTCTACCTTGAACATTATGAACCGTAACTTGGCCGTTTTGAATTGTAGCTTGAGTTCTTGGATTTGACAAAGTTTGAATTTGGTTATTTGTGGGAGGAAATTTTGAGTGGTACGCCGAACTCAATAAGATCATAGCTTTGTTAAGACTGTTATTGGATCATCTGTTAGAAGAAAGGTTGGTATAGCAAATTCGATATCAAGTTAAAATGTTGGTGGTTGTTGAACAACTGTAGGTGCATAGCTCTGAAGTGGAGCAGACTGAATAAGTTGTTAGGTTATTAGAGTGCTTGATTGGTAGTGTTGATATGGTTGATAAACTTCATATGGTTGAGCTTGATACTGTGTTTGATGATTGATGTATGAATAAGGTAGGTTGTAGGTATTTGCAAGCAAAGCAAGTGGTTTCGAGAATCGTTGTCGCATTTCTTGAACTTTTTTAGTATCTCTTTCAATGTGTTTAAGGAAAGCATACAACTGATCAAAGTTCATACTGTAAAGATCTCTTGCTTGTTTAGCTGCTGTGATAAACCTACTCCACTCAGGTTGAAGATGATTCACAAACTTCGTGTTGATTTTCATATTTGACATAGACATTGGAATCATTTTCATGTCATTGATCAGTTTATCATATCTCATATAGTAAGAGTGGATTGATTCTCCAGGCTCAGATGTGAATTTATCAAATTCATCATATAGCATAGACTCACGTTCTTGCTTGGTCATATATGTGCCTTCCATAAGTTCTTTGACGCGATCCCATATTTCTTTTGCAGTATGATAGTGGTTGATAAGAGTGTAGATATCAACTGGCAATCCAAGAAGAAGCATGTTGACAGCTTTGATGTCACTGTCGTATCGTAACTTCTCTTGTGGAGAAAGATCTGCAAGAATTTGTTTAAGCACTATGTCGTTTACACCTTCAGCATCTTTAACAGTAATCTCGTCTAGGAGTTTAACTGGTCTATCTTGATTGAGTCGATTAACATTTTGCCATTCTCTTTTCCTTGGATTTAAAGCAAAATCTGAGTCTTTCAACTATCATACATGTCGTTCTCTAACATCAGGGGACGGGTTTCAAAACCTGCAGCAATAATGTTTTCTGCCATAGTAGCCATTGTGAATTTGATTGTGTAGTCTTTGTAAGAATTGAGATTTGTAAGGATCGTTTTAACGAGAAGAAGTGTTGCTTTTGTGAAAGTTTTGTCGAAAGATTGTATTTTTAACATGAACCGAGTCAAAAGATTGTAACTTTTTAAATTTAGTTTATTTGAAAACCATAAAGTTTAAACATTTTTAACTTAAAACCCCTAATTTTAACCTTAAAACCACTTAATTAAATAATCATTAACTTCCAAAAATTACCTTATTAATATTAATTTCCCACTAAAAATTCTAACACTTTATTATTAAATTAATAATAAAACCTTTTCACCTTTTAAAATACAAAGCCCTAATTTTAAAAACTGGGTTTTAGTTTTTAATTTAGACTCGGTACAGTCTTGGAGGTTTGGTGGAGTCTCGGCTGGGGATCGGTGACCGAAAGTGGTGATAGTGGTTCGGTTGGGGCTTGGCGACGAAACAGGAGTTCTGGATGGAGCTTAACAACCAAAAGTGTGGTTCGGTTGAAAGCTAGTGATCGATCCTTGGTGGATCGGTTGGGCGTCAATGACTGATCCTCGTGGGTCGGTCGTGGTTGGTCTTGGTGATGATTCTGTGTAACACCCCCAAATTGGGTCGCAGCGGAATAAGGGTCCGGGGCGTGTTACTTCATAGATCAATAACACAAGATATATATATATATATAGAACGACCAAAAAATCATTTAAAATCGATACATTGGATTTAACAAAGTATTTGTTACATAAGCCCGAAGCTTCACTTGTTCACTTGTTCAAAATACAAAGATTTCTAGCCCATGACAGATATACAAAATGTAATGCGACAAAATCTTTAATGCATGATATCCAAATCAAAACCACCAATGTATCCCATTGGCACCTCGTGCATTATTGACACTTCCTGAAAGAAAACATGCTTAAACATCAACAATAATGTTGTGAATTCATAGGTTTTAATAAATCGTATAGGACCCACAAGATCTCCGAAGTTATGATAATGCAACAGAACAAACAGCCATAAAAATGTAATTACGTTGCTCTAAGCTCATGACACTGAAGCTCGACATAAATAAATACCATATAAATGCCTACATTGGCCCTGATGATGTTCTGAACCCGCAACATCATACGTTGACATGGTATACGTTCGTTTGCCCAGTGATACTATCACGCCGAATGAGATGTCAATCCCAATAATCGATTCATAACATACGCCTCACAATCCAAGTAACTGACATTCATATAATGGCCAACTAGGGGGTTTATTCTACTTAGGCAACACGTAACATAAATGTAAAACTTTATCCACTTTGTGTCCAATTAATAAAACATGCATGTTTGCATGTTTCTCACCCCAAAAACTTATAAAACAAATCATGTAAAACGTGGGGCTATGAACTCACCTTGAGTGAGCGTATGTCAAGTATATCACAGAAAATGCGTCACGGTAATGATCGAGTGCAACCTAATCCAATATAGGTCGTATAAGTACTAATCACTGTGAGTAACTACTACCATATATAATTCTATATAGCTAATCACCATCTAATTGTTTTAGTGAAATCATATTTATAAAGTTAAAACGTTTATAAATATTTCATTAGTAAAAACGACGTAACTTTCACGTTTCAAGTCCGTTTCTTGCGTTTCTTATGTCCATGCTTTCGTATTAAGACGACGTATCAAAATATGACATTTTTGTATTTCATGTCCTCTGGTGAACAGTACTTTTTACTGTTCACACCAGTTTATAAAATTATTTTTATAGTTTTAGTTATCGTAAAACCCGTAAATGTCGTATTTTGTTCGTTATAGCTCCGTTTTTAGCGATTCTTTCGAGTACGTCTTTGTTATTAAAAGTCCTATCATATTAATGATGTTTTCAAAATGTATAAATCTGAGATGAACAGTAACTTTTATAAAAATAGTTTTATAAAAGTATTTTTATACATTTAAGTATATAACCTCGCGTAATTCATAACTTTTTCGTTATTGATCCAAAAATTATGATCCGAATTGTTTTGGAATACTAAAATTATGTGTTATCTGTGAAAAATAATAAACTTTATATATTAGAAGTATTTTGTAACTTGTTTTTATAAAATCTCTTTTATAACGCGTTTAATTTACGTGTAACTCGTAAACTACGTATCTTTTTCGTTATTAATCTGTTTTTCGAGTTTCTTACCTTTTTGGAATCGTCATGAGACGTAATATTTTATTAAAATATAAAATTAATAGGTCATGTGTTGAATTAAAACAGAAGGTTTGGATGTTTTTCATAAAAAACATGTTTAAACCTAGTTTTTGTACCTTTTAGTTTAATCATCTTGTTACAAGTCCATTACAACTCTCAACTTCACATGTCTCACACACATAGGGTCCTTAGTCCATGGTTATCCCATATTTTTTCTAAGATAATAAGGTCACAAGTTCACATATTCATTTGCTCATGATATGTATAAGTAACTTTTTATAACACTAGTTTATATATATACTTTTTATACATAAACCATAATGGTACAACACTTATAATTCCATTATAACATCATATTAGCATCCATATAACATAAATAAAAGTCCATGAAACAATGAGCATAAGTAAAAA
Source organism: Tanacetum coccineum (assembly GCA_026074375.1). Classification (NCBI taxonomy): domain Eukaryota; kingdom Viridiplantae; phylum Streptophyta; class Magnoliopsida; order Asterales; family Asteraceae; genus Tanacetum; species Tanacetum coccineum. Next base: position 5,686 of record BQNB010144647.1, read on the forward strand.
TCTCTTTTACATGTTTAAAAGTATCCTAATGGTAATTTTTTTTAAGTAAAAGGAACAATCAGTCCCCGGTTAAATACCTAATGGTAATTTTGCTATATAAAACTAATATACACATAAAATCATAATTATGAAAAGATGAGGGCTTTTAAATAACCTTAGAGTGATATGTAGAGATGAACAACAAGAGCTAAACCCTTGTTTAGAAACCAAACCCAAGATTATAACACTTGAAAACCCTAAACCAAATGAAACCCTAATATGGCTTTCTTGCTTGATTAACCCTTGCAAACTCCAAACAAAACCTTCTAATCACCTTAGGACATCTTAGATATTATGTAGGAATGTATGTAAGTGTTGTAGATTAATTTTGGTATGGATTTGGTATGTAATTGGTGTTGGCCGTGGGTTTAGAGTGACAAAAGGGAGAGGATTTTGATTTTTCACCTTATGAAATAAGAGTGTGTGTGTATTTCTCACAAGTGGATGTATTATATATCACATGAGTTAGTCAAAAAGAGAATAGAAGGTCTTGGGACAATAAGGAGGGTTTTATGGAGTCTTTGGTCAATAAAACATGTTTCTAGTCCAAGTATTGATTAGTTGTTGTAGTACAAGTCTTCTAGTGTTGTATTTGTGTGCTTCTTGTCTCCTTAGACCTCATATGCATGAAATTTAGGGGGAGGGAGTACTAGAAGTGTTTTTGATATTTTACATAAATATCATGCATTATTTACAAGTTACATGATGTAGTTTTTCATATAAGATAAATACTTGAAGTATTCATGTCAAAGCTAGATTATTTCATGTACCATTTGACCTACAATGATAATTTGGGTAAATTTTTAATAAAAATTTGGGTAGTGGGTATAAAAATAAGTATTTGTTGAAGCGTAGATTAATTATGGTAGTTCTGGGTATACCTAAATGAAATTTTATCGCGAAACGTACACAATTTACGTAACCAATAAAATAAAATAAACAATGTTATTAATTATCCTCAAAATAATTACTTAACACTTTCTTGATGTAAACATTTAACTGTTTGATGCCCGTTTACATTGAATTATCATTTTTAGCTTATGCAATTTAACTTAACAATTACGATTTAAAGCAAACGCGTACAATACTAACAATACATAGTGAATTTATTGACGTCGTAAATGACCCTAAAACACAGGGTGTTATAGTCTCCCCCCAATAAGTGAGCCTTGTCCTCAAGGCTTAAGACGCGGCACTTGACGACGGTGTGGTCTTTGTGAAGAGGTGTGGGTATTTCTTCCGGAATTGATCCTCGCGTTCCCATGTAAACTCAGGACCTCTAAATGGCCTACATTGCCCGTGGTGATGTTCTAACCCGCAACATCCTATGTTCGACATGGTATATGTTCATTTGCCCAATGATAGCTAATCACCCAAATGGGGATTTCAATCCCAATAGATCTATTCATAACATTCGTGCTCACAAACCAGTAGATGAAAAATCCAAGCTTGCACAACTTAAAAACCCTAATTTTTCCAAAGAAAAACCCTAATCTTGCAATCTTGCTTAAATACAATTAAATCTTTTTAACCAACCCTTGCAAAACAACTTAAGGAACATCTTAGATATGATGTAGTATGTAATGTAAATTTATTGTATAAAATTTTCTATGGATGTTTGTATTGAGGTTTTTGAGCCGTGGGTATGTAGAGACCAAAAGGAGAAAGAGTTTGGTTTTTGATAAGTGTTTTAAGAGTGTGTGTGTTATGACTTGCAAGGCATATAATATATACATCCTAGGTGGTAAAGATTAGAAGAGATCCAAGGAGGGGAGTGAGGGCTGACAAGGGACAAAGGGGAGCAAAAGCAAGGTCTTGGTCAAGATGATATTTCCTAGTCCAAGTCTGTTTAGTTTTGTAGTACAAGTCTTCAGTGTTGAATTTGAGTGCTTCTTGGCGTCTTAGACCTTAAGCCACGAAATTTAGGGGGGAGGGAGTACTAGAAGTGTTTTTGATATTTTACATAAATATCATGCATTATTTACAAGTTACATGATGTAGTTTTTCATATAAGATAAATACTTGAAGTATTCATGTCCTAGCTAGATTATTTTATGTACCATTTGACCAACAATGATAACTTGGGTAAATTTTTAATAAAACTTTATGGGTATAAATGTGGATATTTGTTGAAGCGTAAAAAAGTTTTGATGGTTCCGGGTACGCCTAAACGTATTTTATTGCGAAACGTAAAAACTTTACGCAACCAATAAAAATAAAATGAACAAAGTTAATATTTATCCTCAAAATAATTACTTAACACTTGCTTGATGAAACATTTAATTATTTGATGCCCGTTTACATTGAACGATAATTTTTAGCTTACACGATTTAACTTAACGATTACGATTAAAAGCAAACGCGTACAATACTAAAAATACTTAGTGAATTTATTTACGATGTCAATGACCCTAAAACATAGGGTGTTATAGTCTCCCCCCGTTAAGTGAGCCTTGTCCTCAAGGTTTAAGACGCGGCACTTGACGATGGTGCGGTCTTTGTGAATAGGTGTGGATATTTCTTCCTGAATTGATCTTCGTGTTCCCATGTGAACTCATGACCTCTCTTGGAGTTCCATCGAACCTTAACTAATGGAATGCGGCTTCGCTTCAACCGTTTAACTTCACGATCTATGATTTCTACCGGCTCCTCGACAAATTTAAGCTTGTCATCAAAATGTAGTCTATCCAACGGAACGGCTAATGGTTCGTCGGCATGACACTTTTTCAAGTTGGATACATGAAATGTATTGTGAACCCTACTCAGCTCTTCTGGAAGCTCAAGCTTGTAAGCAACCTCTCCAACCTTTTCTAACACCTTGAAAGGTCCAACATACCTAGGGTTTAACTTCCCCCGTTTTCCAAAACGTACGACCCCTTTCCAAGACGAAACTTTAAGCATCACTTTATCCCCAACTTGAAACTCCATTGGCTTATGCTTTAGATCCGCGTAACTCTTTTGTCGATCGCGAGCAGCTTGCATTCTCTGCTTGATTTGAACGATCTTCTCAGTTGTTTCTTGCACTATTTCTGGACCAGTGAGTTGAACTTCTCCAACCTCGGCCCAACAAACGGGTGAACGACACTTTCGACCATAAAGTGCTTCAAATGGTGCAGCCTTGATGCTAGCGTGATAGCTATTGTTATATGAGAACTCGACTAATGAAAATGTTAACCCAACCCCTTTCCAATCGATCGCACAAAGCACGTAGCATAGACCTTGAGAGTTTGAATAGTCCTCTCCCCTTTGCCCGTCAGTTGGTGGATGGTACGACGGAACTCATATACAAACTAGTACCCAAGCATTCTGAAGTGACCTCCAAAAATTTGTATGCGAACCTCGGTCGCGATCACCAAATGATTGAAAGAAGGATTCCATGCCTCGGACAACCTCCTTAGGTATATCTTTGTAAGTTTATCCAAAAGATCAGTGCTCTCTCATATCGTAACAAAGATTGCAGCCTTTAGTGAGTCGGTCAAAATTTATCCAAATAGTGTCCATAGCTTGCGATGACTTAGGAACTTTGTACAAAATCTTATGGTGATATTGTCACTTCCATTGCGGATATCGGGTTGTTACCAACAAACCTGATGGCCGCTGATGTCACCTTTGGACCTTTAGCGCAAGTCAAAACATTTGCTAACATAGGTGGCGATGTTTCGGCTTTCATATATGGCCACTAAAAAGCTTCTTTATACTGGTACAGTCTGGTCAAACCCAGTTGAATAAGTATTTTGACCTGTGGGAACTCGTGCTATTATCACAATCCTTAAGGTCGCCATAACATGGTAATCCAACTCCTGCATTAAAGCATAGAGTTCCATCCGCACGGGGTTTCTAACTAGCTGTTCTAAAACTTCTCTGGATCATTAGAATTTTCATACCAACAACCTCCAACATCTTCCGTTTCTTGATGTTCTCTGGTTTCCGTGCTTCAGTTTGAGCAATGAACCAAAATTTTAGTGTATGGGAGATTCAAACCTATATTCATGACTAAGGCTCGAACCCTTAATGGTGGTTCTCGTTCTTTCTGCTCAAAGCATCAGCAATGACATTTTCTTACCCGAGTGATACGAATATCAGTATCGTAAATCACTGAGCAACTCTAACCAGCGGCGTTGTCTCATTGGTCATTTTCCTTATGAGCAAGAAATATGTTGTACACTCTTATGATTAGTGAATCACCGTACTCATGGTTCCATATGCAGATATGCCTTCCAAATCTTGAGAGCGAACACTAGTGCTTCAAGTTCTAAATTATGAGTCGTATAGTTCTTCTCATGAATCTTTAGCTGGCGTGATGCATAAGCAATTACCTTCTCTCTTTGCATCAACACAATGCGCCAATACATTGAGTCGAGAGCATCTATATACATAAAAATCTCGCTTCCTTAGGTAAGGCCATATTGTGCCTACACAACTTTCGTTTCAACAGTTGAAAAGCTGCTTCTTGCTTGTCGCCCCAAACAAACTTGACCTTCTTTTGAGTAAGCTTGGTTATTGGTTTGGCGATCTTCGAAAACCCCTTAATGAATCTTCGGTAATATACAGCAAGACCTAAAAATTGACGGATCTCCGTTGGTGACTTAGGAGATGCCCAATCTTTAATAGATTCGATCTTAGCGGGATCCACATGAATGCCTTTACTATCAATCACGTGACCGAGGAACTGTACTTTAGGAATCCAAAATTCACACTTAGAAAATTTGGCATACAACTCCTCCTTCTTAAGCAACTCTAAAATTAGCTTAAGGTGCTCTTCGTGTTCTTGCTTGTTCCTTGAATATATCAGGATATCGTCAATAAAGACAATTACGAATTTATCCAGATATGGTTTGCACACTCGATTCATGAGATCCATGAATACGGCAGGTGCATTTGTCAAACCAAATGACATAACTTGAAATTCATAATGGTCGTAACGGGTTTTGAAAGCGATCTTCAGACGGTATTCTTCTCAAACCCTCAATTGGTGATAACCCGACCTTAGGTCGATCTTCAAGTAGACACTTGACCCTTGAAGCTGATCAAATAAATCATTAATTCTTGGGAGTGGTAAACTTCTTCACGTTAATTTAATTCAATTCTTGTAATCAATGCCATCCTGAATGATCTTCCTTTTCTTCTTGACAAACAAACCGGAGCTCCCCAGGTGAGGAACCAGGTCTTATCAAGCCTTTGTCGGCAGCTCTTTTTCTTCAGTTGCTTCGATAAGTGAAAATACACATATTCCGTTAATACCTAAAAATGACCCAAAGGAACCAAAACAAACTAAAAATGGCAAAGATATGCTTGTTTTTGTGCTTTGTGTGTACAGGTACGGATATATCAAAAATCACAAGAAAACCGTCAAAAACGGGCAAACACGGACACGAGAAACAGAAGAGTACAAGAGAGCCAAAGAGCCAAAGCCAGAAAAAGTCAAAAAGTCAAAATTGGTCAAACCTTGGTCAACTCTTAGTCAAACCTTGGTCAACAAAAGTCAAAGCCACAAAATGAAAAAAACCCAAAAACCCAAATAAAAATCACATAATTGGTCCCTAAACCTAAATGGGTCATGCCCGGATCCAAAAGCCCATTGCCCCTAGCCCAATACCCTTTTATAAAACCACAAGGACCATTTTTGTCATTTATGAAAGTCCTTTTACACGTTACTCTTTTATAAACCAACCACAAGGACTAAATTTGCCAAAAGGCCAAAGTTTAAATCGAGTTTACCCGTTTCAGTTATAAAAGAGCGCCAAAGGGGTGTTACTGTTCATCATCCCCTACCTCATTTACCCCAAGGTAAATCAAAGGGCTTTTGGAAATTGAGGGTCAAAGACGACAATTCAGAGGCTCTACAACACAATGGCAGGGATAATTAAGTCAAATCAAAGCTTTCATTAGCTCACAAGCAAAGGCTTACTCGTGGCTATGGCAAAGAAGCACAAGGGGACTCATTTTCTTACACTAAATTATGCCTAAAAGAAACATAAGGTGTCTCAATCACGGATTGCCACGCTGGCAATCCGTGTGAGCTACCTAGTAATCTAAAGGTTTATAATGATTTTCCAATCATTGAAGAATTGTACGGGCAAGATTAAAAGGGGCATGGGAAGCAAGGCAAGGCCTAGAATCTTCACAACAGAGCATAAAATACCCTCACTATTCACACACAAAAACACAACACTATTTTTTTACTAGCTTTTATTAATGTAGTTTTTTTAAGTTTAGCTTAATTTAAGGTAACTTTTATGTAGTACTTATAATTATTTTACATCCATTTTTAGCTTATTGGTAATATCCTTTCAAAATATGTAATCCTCCTTTTCAATTAATGAATACATAGTTCTCTTTTATAGACATTGTTTTTACTTAAAAAAAACTTTTATAAAATCAAATGTCTGTTAACTTGTTTTATAAGCTCTTCAAAAGCTCTCTAAGTCTATAAGCTTAGATTGAGCTTAAACAAGCCTTAATTAAACTTAAATCATAAAATCAGCTTAATCACCTTTAAATAATTTAGACTTATGAGCTTTTGGAAGGAGAACCATTATGAAGGGTTTCTCATGGACAATTAATGGCTTATTATAATAAGCCAGAGCTGAGTAAGATAGCTCTAAAGAGCCAATAGCCGTTTGTTTAGCTAAAAGCTTCAAGTAAGTTTCTCCTTTACTTCCTGTTTTTTATATATAGCTAATAGTAGTTTATTAGTATAGATCTGCTTATTAGCATAATTTAGTTGCTTATTTGAGCTTATTTGTGTTTAATCTTGCTTATTAGATATTAATTTTAATCTGTTTTTAGCTTATAAGTTAATGAAATATTATTTCATAATTGTCCATAAATAACCAAAAAATCCTAAAATTAGTTACATAGTTTATAGATCTTTTGATTCAGGCATATTTAGTTTTGTTGATTCATGAATTTTTAAGCTTGTTATAAGCTAGTTAAAACTGGTAATTAGGTTTGTTTAAATAGATTTCAAAATTCTAAGCTTAATTAAATCTTTATATGGATAAAGAGTGAGTTTGGAATAATGTTGTTTCGACCTCAAAAGTCAAAGTAATTTGATAAAAGTTTTTGATCCAGTTTTGATTTAGTCTAAAAAGGATAGTTTAGTGATTTTCTAAAGTTAGTTTTCAAAATTTAAAAGTTTATTCTCATTTTGGTGTTTCTGCACCAGGGGAACCTTTTAACCTTTCTTGCTTGCTATGAAATTGATTTCCCCCCGAGCATCAAATTAAGTTTTGATTTTGATTGTGTAGTGCTCATAGACACTCACTAGGATATACATTGTGCAAGATTGACCACAAGTCTTCTGCACTATAGTTTTCCTTTTGTAACTTGCACCACAGGAACAAAAGCAATTTCCTACGCTAATCCTTTCTCATTTTTGCAGTTTGTTTTTTTTTATTAAGCTATCCATATACTTAGGTTATTTTCTAAAAGGTTAGTAGGATTAAAGTTTTCACATAGCTTAATATAGATTAAAATTTATTTTTCATTTTCTAGCATAAACACTTAGGTACATTTAGCTTAAAAAGTCATTATTTAGCCAAAAAGCCAAAAATAGTAGTGTCTAGATTTTAGCTTTTTAATTAAATTTTAGCTATAGTACTTGATTTATAGTTTTTTTCATTGCTTATATGTAGGTAGCTTAGTTTTCAAAAGCTTAGATTATCTTAAAGCTTATTTAACCTATTTAGCTTATTAGATTTTTAAGCCTTTTTGTTAGTGCATGAGTTTTCCTAATTGATCTTCAGTTTCAATTAGCTTTAAGTAATTTCTAGTTAAGTAGATTGTTTGGAATAGCTTATACTTTAACATAAGCAATCCAGAACTTCTTTAATTTTGAATTTGAGCTTATAATGAAGCTGTGTCAAAGCTTTTGTCCAAAACAAGACTAAAATAGCTCAAAAGCCTTCTTACTAAAGGCAGAACTTCATAAGCTCTTTCTGAGCTTGTTTTTGAGTTTGAGCTTATGCTCCATTTATTAAAAGTGCTTAAAATTAAGATCCTTAGCTAAGTTATAACATTTAGTTTTTGAAAAAGTGAAAAATAAAAAAAAGTGCAAAAAGGGTGTTGCCAGACTCGAACCCACGACCGTCACACTCAAAAACCAAAACGACTTAACACTTACTCAATATCTCATCCATTCACCTTTTCCCACATTAATACTTGTAGTACCGTTTTCATTTCGTTTTCATTAAAACCGTAGCTTAATATGCATTTATCACAGCTTATTTGTTAAGCTGTGCTTATCCTTTCATTTTTTAATTTGAACTTTGTTACTTTTTAGATTTTTCCTTATTTTTGGTAATTTTTCATTAAGTAGATTATTATTTTTAAATCATTTTTCGAAAGTTAAAATCTTAGAAAATACATTAAAAAAAGAAAAAAAGTTTCAGAAATTACAAAAGAATAGTTTTTAGTTTTATAAAAAATAGCGTTATTGTACATTCAAAAAATCCTTTTCACCACTTTTAGATTTTTAATTTTGAATTTTTGAGCTTTTACAATTTTAAGTAAAAATAGAATTTAATTTTTTAAAATAAAGTTAAAAACAGATTTTCTCGAATTTTATGTTAATTTTAGACTTTTCTAAGTTTTAAAGAATCATTTTCTTAAATTTTAGGACTTTAATTGGCTAAATTTTTTAGCATTAATTAGATTAAAATAGTTTTTTTTAATTCAGTAATAAATTCCAAAAATAAATCAAAAAAATGTTTTTCTTTTTTCTTGAAAATGTTCTTTTATCCTAATTAGTTAGAAATATTAGTTATTACATTTTTTAGGAGTTAAATTTAGTATAATTCTTATTTTCGCTTTTAAATGCTCCCGTTTTGCCTTAGTTTTAGTGTCCCGTTTCGCGTTTTTAGTTAAATTTTGAGTTTCCATTAATTATCTTTATGCTTAATTGTTAATACTTGTTTATTTTAATCTTTTTATTAGTTAAACAAATCAAACTTTGTTCCCTATTCAAATCACAATCCAAGCTAAAGCAATGTTTCAATTTCACAAGTCGTTGGGAAAACGACCCGGGTGATCATATTATATATATATATATCTTTTAAGAGTGAATTTTCCTTAGGGAATTTTCTTAATTGCTCTTGTGGTATTATATCGTATATTTTATTAGTGTATTAAAACTACCACATCAAGTTTTTGGCGCCGTTGCCGGGGACTTGTGTTAAAGATTCCGTCGTTTACGTTTGTTGATTTGGTTTGAAGATCCTTTCGTCCTCGAAAGTTTCATTTTTGTTAAATATTTCAAAAATCCAAAAAAATAAATAAAATACACAAAGTTGGTAAAAGAACACCAACATATAATACCTTCAATTGAGGTATTATCATAAATAAGTTCCGGTGAACTTGAAAAGTTCCCAAATCGAACCAAAGATTCAAAAACTTGCCATTTGTGTCACTTACGAAGTACGGCTCACCTTGAAAAGCAATTTTTGAGAGTTACCGTGAAGTAAGTTGATTATTTGGTTTTAAGTTGTCTTCCGTGTATCCGTTTAAAATAGATTGTTAAAAATTCAAAAATCCAAAAAATTAGTGTAATTTTTGTTTGCTTTTTAATTTCTTTATTTTTAGTGCATGCGCACTCGATCTCAAGCTCGTAATCGAAATCGTCGACAACAACAATTAACAACGGTTATTGTTGAGGAACCCGAGTTTCCAATGGCCGACAATCGTACCATGGCTCAGATGTTACAAGCTCCCATCGAGGGATACGAAGATGCAATTGTTGTTCCAACAATAAATGCAAACAATTTTGAGCTTAAACAAACTTTGATTAATCTTGTGCAAAGTAATCAATTTACGGGAAAACAAGACCCTCATAATCATCTTATATTTTTCAACAAGGTCACTTCAACGTTTAGACATCCCGAAGTTCCGAACACTTCGATTAAGCTTTTGCTTTTTCCTTTCTCTCTAGACGGTGAAGCCCGAGATTGGTTAGATAAGGAACCTCCTAGATCAATTCTAACGTGGGATGATCTTGTCTCGAAATTCATAAACCAATTCTTTCCACCTTCGAAAACAACTTACCTTAGAAATGAAATCACCACTTTCTACCAAAAACCGAATGAAACTTTCAACGAAGCATGGGAACGTTTCAAAGGACTTCTTCGTTAATGTCCTCATCATGGTTTCTCGGAATTACATCAACTTGATACGTTTTACAATTCTTTGAATACCAATGATCAAGATGCTTTAGATTCAGCCGCGGGTGGCAATTTTCTTGATAAGATGCCTCGTGATGGTTTAGCCATTATTGAGAGTAAATCCAAGGTTCGTTATTCAAGAAGTCGTGCAATTGAACCAAGAGTGAGTACGAATGCTCCTCTTTATACTTTTACACCTTCTAATTCTTTTGAATTTCAACAAATTGCCGCCGTTGGCAATGTTGTTTAAAGGAATCCTCCTAATTTGGCAAGTCAAATGAGACCACCTGGTTTTAATCTTCAAAACAATCAAGGAAACCAAAACCGTTATCAAGGAAACAATTTCAATTCAAATCAAAACAGTGGAAACAATTTCAACCATCTTTTTAACCAAAAGGAGGAAAAAAAAATTATATTTCCCGTTTTTCAGATAAATTCATCAATTCCTACAAACCGCCGCCGTTGGCAACTTTGTTCAAAAGAACCCTACTAATTTGGCAAATCAAATGAGACCACCCGGTTTTAATCAATCAAATGTTCAAAACAACCAAGGAAACCAAAGCCGATATCGTGGAAACAATTTCAACCAAAACCATCAAAACAATCAAAATCAAGTTTTTCAACCACCAACCAATCAACAACCAGTTTACCAAGTTCCACCATATCAAGCTCCTACGCCTCAAATTCAAGGTGTTTCGAAAACGGATTTTGAAAATTACGTCAAGGCAAACGATGCGGTGTTGAAGAATGTTCAAAATCAAGGTCAAAATTTGCAGAATCAAATGGCTAATGTTACGAGTTTGTTGACAAATCTTTGTAATAATTTCAAAGATTCCGCCTCTATTTCAAATTCAAGAACTCTTCCCAGTCAAACCGTAACTAACCCTCGTCAGCAAATTAATGCTATCACCACAAGGAGCGGTAAAACTTTGGAAGGACCTTCGAC
>BQNB010144648.1:0-13496 GCA_026074375.1 Tanacetum coccineum
TTTTGAATGGATTTTTTTAATCTGTTTATATAAAGAGATTCGCAGCACCTTTAGTTTAATCCTTAAATGAGTTGATAATGACTCACTTTCTCCGAACATAAATAATTTAGAATGATGAAGTTAGGCCAAAATAATCACATAATAAAGAATCCAGCAACAAAAGGTAACTATTATGAAAACAAATTGTTCTCCTCGATATTTTCCTTTAGTTCAGTGTTTCTTTACTTTTTGACTATTTTCATGATCCGCATTTTTGGTAGCTAAATTCTTGATTTAGGTCACCTTTGCGTTACCCTTCACACCCACAAACCATGTATTTTGTGTGCTTATTTCATCTTCAATTCAACTATCTAGGACATACAGTGGCCTAAATAGCGTGAACGACAAAGCCACAATATCATCTTAAGGCAAAGTTTTATCTTATTTTCTTTTTCTAACATAGTTTATTTTCGTTTTCATTACTTCCATTTAGTTTATCAAGTGTACTCATCTTTCCAAAGTTGCTCACAAAACACATCTAATTCGCTAAAAGTTATGGTCAAGATTATAAAAATCCTCAGGTCTGCATGGTCTATTAGGCCAAATACCTGTTGATTACAAAAAGTCGGACGATCCTTGATTAGTCCGAATTAGTGTAATACGATCTGTAGTAAGCTCCGGTTCCTGTATCAATTGAGTCTTGAAGTATGAGACCTGCGCACTAAGAAAACAAAGCACCGTTTAGAGCTTAACCATAATTGTCTACCACGGATTATCCTCCGCGTGAGAGTAAGTAATAACGTTTAGGATTTAGTAGAAAGTTAGGGTTATGAGGGCGTACCTTAGATGAGAGCCGAGGTGCTCTCTATATACTGCCGAAACCCTAATGGGCTTTGTCCAATTAATTAGGTTAGTATCCGAGAGGTCTCACCATTATTTAGTAACCGAGAGGTCTCGCCGTTACTTGGTATTCGCCATTATTTAGTAACTAGTGGGCCCACCTCATAATTATGACTCTTCGTAACGGGTGTTCTAGATACCTGCGCACGTGTGCGCTAGTTGGGACTCATGGGCCTAAACCTCGTCGTGATAGCACCATATGTCATGGGCCTTCCTCATAGGCATACCAATTTGGGCCTTGGAGGCCCTATTGATATCGCTTTGGCCCTATTCATCATGGCCTGGGAATAAGTAACTATTCGTGGTCGGGTTCATGACCTGAGGTTGGACTATACTGTCACATGTATCCCCCCCCCCCCCTCCCCCCCCCGCAGTCTATGATGCCACTTGTAAGACCGTGATGCTAGACTACAAAATAGTCCGCGGTAATATCCCTGGAAGTGTAATGTGGAAGAACTAGAAATTGTCCCGCCCAAAAAACAATGAATCTGTCAACTTGAGTCGCAAAGATGCCTCTTTGTAATTTGTGAGAAGGTACTATAACATAGCATATACTAACGTTAAACCCCTACCAACACGTATTATAACCAAGATGGGTGACACGTGTTCCTCATTCCGTCGTCGTTCGGTTAACAGCAACTTGCCCTATATAAGGGTTCCGCCTCTATTATCACTGTCATTGCCAACAGTAAAAAAAAGTCTCTTCCACCAACATTGATAAAGCTTCACATAATCATCAAAAATCAGACAAAGTCAATAATGCAGGTAATACCGCGTAGCGCATCCCAAAACCCTTGCTTCGTAAATCATGTGTTGCAAACTTACATTTTACATCAGAAATAACAGATGAGAGAAACTTCGTGAGTCACATCTAGTATTATATCCATTCCATTACACCCGGTATGCCGGCTGCGAGAGCTAGTAATAAGCTGATATCCCATAGGGGAAGGTTGGGGTATACACACGGTTCTTTAAGTTTTGCCAATCAAACGTGTACCCCCTTAACGTTGTTTATTTTGAACGACTTGATTTTTTATCGGCTTCATAATTCCCAAATTGCACTGCATAGGCGCAGGCAAAAATAAACCAATATTCAGATGTTAATTTAGCTGCCTATTGCAATTAATCCCACGGTCTATTTGTTCCGTGCCTTCTATCACACCTCTTGGTCAAACGGATGGGTATCGTTTTCCAAGCGCACCAGGCGTTTGCAGTGCTATACAAAAAAATTAAGATACGTAAGCTTGAGGGAGATGTTCTTTCTGGTTTTAAAAAAAAAAAAAATTGAAAAAAATGCTATGTTTTCCCTGACTTCGCATTCTATATTCAGGGCAAGCAATGGATGAGACAATCCACCCCCCCGGGTCGTATAGTATGGAGGATGCGGAACTTATAAATGAGAACTGTATCCCTATCAACGCATACTCGGAAGCCTTTCTATGCCACATGGGCATTAGTCGTAATTATTTCCAAAGCCCCGAGGAAGTGCCGACGTTTAATGTGCGACGACGTCCAGGGTTGTGTCTTGTTCCTGTCCTTCTCCCAATCGCTTAGTAGTTAAATCGCTCTTTCGTATTAAGCTATATGTAACCATTTATTTTTTTGTGTTTTCGTTTTGTGTTGCGTAGAAATGGATTTGTTTAGCGTGGTTCATTTGAGTAAGCCCAAGCTGGTGACCGAGGGGGTGCGCCCTTTAAGAGATGCTAGGGAGCCTTTGTGAAAGATAACTTACAGGCGCATAATGGAACTTGGTTTGGAGCCAACAGAGGATGAGAGTACTAATGTATTAGCACCCACACCACTCGCAGTGTACCGAAGGTGCAACTGTGGAGCCCCCCAGGCTAGACGCAACAAGCGTTGGTTCTTCAGAGGATGCTGATTCCACAGGGCTGAAAAGTGAGATGAGAGTTAACTCTGGTTGAAACGCAAGAAGGGCCACCAGTGATGACGGCGCGGTCACGTTCAAAGAGGGTGCGTCATTTCATCTATGAGGTAGTGCACATATCGACCCCGTATGCGCCACCCGACAAAGCTTGCAGCTAAGGAGTTGAGCCGAGACTCTCCCCCCAAGTAAAGTAATTTTAGCCTCTAAGTCTGTCCAGTAATATAGTGTATTGTACGCAATCATAATAAAGTAAATGTAGAATCCTCAGTATTGGTTTGGTTGTATGCTATTTGAGCGCAAGGTGTCGCAGGCTATCTAGCGATTCCTCTGCTGCGCCCGGTGAATGCATGCTATACATCCCCCCACCCCAAGCCTAGTCCCTTGACTGCTTATGACATAGCAAGGAGGGAACGAGAGACATGTCCAAGCGTTTGAGGGTAATGCCATTGAACACTTATGGGGATTTTGATATGTCACTCTAATAATGCGCAGTAAGCGCGCTAGTGCGCAGCTGAGAGCTATGGTTTTCCTAGAAACGTATCCAGAGTTACAGAAGTGATGAGAGATTCTGCTGCTAAAGACACAGTTGGTAGACTTCCGCAAGGCAGAGCAGAGTCTTGCGAGTCTTATCTCAGAAGCTTTCTCGAGGAAAAAATGGCATTGCTAGTCAAGGTAGAGCAAGAGCGCGCGAATTCTGCGCATTACAAGGCAAGTTGTCACTGGGCTGTGAAGTATTTGGAGGGGGGTAAGAATAACCATTTTGCTGGGCTGGATGAGTTTCGCCAGAGAGTGGAGGAGCTGTTGGAGAAGCAGGAGGAGAAGTTACTCAAACTCAGTATTGAGTATGATGAGGAGCTTTACCCTCACATGTTGTCCGCTATTTGCTGACGCAGGTGCTCATAATCCAATGGTCTGCGCCTTGCTTGCCATGAGGGCTTTGGAATCTCAGAGGACAAGCATCCTTTGGATGTTGTAAGTTGCATTGGCACGTGGTAAGGCGGAAGCGGTGGAGGAACTGCATGAAAAGAAGTTGCTGACAGTGCCTGCTGCACAGGTACTTGGATATAATGATAATGCATATGAGGAGCTTGTTGCTGTGATGGAGACGATGAAATTGTTAGAGCTGCCTCATATACACAGCAGGAGCTGACCAGGAGATAAACCCCATAGATTTGATAATGTGGGGTTACCTGTGCTAGGCATGCACCAAGGGCTTGAGGCCAGCCAGACTTACTTCTCAAGCCAGACTGTGGCGCAACTGCAGTTCCCTATCTTTGCCCTCCGCGTGACGAGCAAACTATCCTTAATCCTTTTGCACTTGAGAAGGAGATTCCCGTTGAAAGAATCTTTAGAGGCCCACGCCATAAGGCATGCAAGAATAAGGGGTGCAGGGCAAGGCAATATATGTGAAGTTTGTGCAAAGCGCACATCCCCCTTCTGAGGAGTAACTCCCAGTTAGCGTGGCGACTGTGTCAACCTACAAGATAGAAAAACTTCTGGGAAGCTTGAGGAGGCATGAGATCAGCGTAAACCAAGTTGGCAGTTCAGAGCACAGGAGTTTCACACTATTCATCTAGGCTATCTTTCCTTGTGCAAACTATCGGTTTTTGTGTATGTTGGCAAATTTTGTTTAATCAAACTCATGGTTCTTTTGTAAAAGTTATCCTTTTGGACCCATAGTATGGGTCGTTTGTTGTGGCTTTGCGATTGTACCACAAAAAATAAGTTATAAAATTGACAATATGTTTTGTGCACAATTAAATTGCTTTGCTTGAAAGACTGTTTTGATGTGCTATTTGTCGAATTGTTGTGAACATATTCAATACAAAGTTCATGACTGCAAATATGCTAAGTTTAACATGTATGGGTTGACATTACAATTACATGCGGCGTACCGCTAATACCATATCAAGAAGTCAAAAGTTTTGACTCCTAATTTGTTAAACGTGCACCGTGTGCGCTGCTGCGCATCCATCGTGGAATGCGCATTTAAACTTACTCCAACGTCTTGAGAGAAAGGTGTTTAACAAGGATTCAGAATCCAATGTTGATGGTTTGGCAACCTGCGTACTCAACGAGTCATTTAGTAGGTTTACTCATCCTTTTCCCACGTAGGTTATTAGTTGCATGCACGCCGCGATGAGGCACAGAAAATGTAACAACAATATTGATACATAAATAGATACTCACAATAAGCATGTAAAGTGAATTGTGTCCGCGACATTTAATTAATACTTGAAAAAAAAAAAAACATTTATCTTAAAAAAAAACGAACTAAGTACAGCATAAAACCCCATGAGCACTTCCTAAAATATAATCATTTCTTGAGATTGCAGATATTCCGACAGTGCGGGCAACTCACGCCCATCCATGTCACGCAGCTTGTATGCTCCATATCCAAGTGGCTTTCCGTAACCTCGAAGGGTCCTTCCCACTTTGTCACCAGCTTTCCTGTGTCTTATCCGCAAAGTGGCATTGCGTCGTTAGCACGATCCGAAAGTCTCTTGGTCCATAAATGAGACTCCCACGAACCTAAGTCGACATAGAATCCCCTTTCATTTTTAACTTGCTTTTTCCTCACGAATGACTTTGCTATGTTCGCGCCTTTCCTCCAATATGTCCAAGTCTATACGTCGCTCGTCGTCATTGGTTGCGATATTGACCTCCGCGGTATCGAATATTTTGGCATTTGTCCGAGTTTGCTGGTATAACAGCTATCTGTCTACTAGACAAAGAGAAGGTAGTGTCCCCGTGCTAACTTTGATTGTTGAGCGATGTGGGCCCACAAGACGATGTGACAATTCCTCTATAACCCTCCTGCCTTTATTACATCCAGGCGCATCCTTTGATTCCTTCGCCTAGACTTCATTTGCGAGCACAACCAAACCATTGGTCAGTGTTGTTTAACCAGACGCAAAACGTTGTGTAAGCTTAATCTCGCGCACCAATCTATTGAACGGGATATCACAGAATTGTTACCTCCTGTCCGAGAACTATTTTCTCCAGGTAAATCTAAAACGGTACACAATGCTATCCCAAACAAAATTCATTTAAACCAGATTCCCCAGATGATTTGTGGCGACCGCTTTCGCCTCGATCCATTTAGTAAATTATGTCTATAGCCACGATAAGGAATTTCAATCCTCCCGCGACACCAGGGAAAGGGGAACCAGCGATGTACGATACCCACTTGTTTAATTGGCATGGTGAGGTGATGGGTGTTACCTCTGTCTGGTTGGCACGGGATTGTCTATGTACATGGCAATCTGACATTTCTTTATCATGTCGCGCGTGTCCGCGGTGCTGGTGGCCCAGTAGTACCCACACCTTAAAGGCTCTTGCTACATAAACAGATCGTGGTCCTGAGTTGCAGTACTCTAGACTGCATAACCCGCAATGAATCTCGCAGAGCACATAGTCTGCCTGAATAGGTCCGACGCATCGGAGCCATGGTTGTAGGAACGAACGTCGATAGAGGACACTATTTCGAAGTTCGAATCTCTGCGCCGTGCGGCGTATTCGCCGGGCATCCTTTTGTTCATGAGGGAGCGTGCCCTTGCTTATGAATTCGATGATAGGGGTCATCCATGTAGGATCCTGCACTTCTATCACCGTAGAGATCTCCATCTCCGAGATGGATTTGTTCTTCAAGATTTTAACCAACACCTGCTTTGATAGGTGCGCGAAGCTTGTGGATGCGATCTTACTTAAGGCATCTGCTTTTTTGTTGTCACCTCTAGGAACTTGCCTAATGGTGAATCTATCATAGCCCTGGATTAGCGACTTGGTCTTGTCGAGGTATTGAATCATGTTGTCTTCTTTAGCCACATATTCGCCCAACACATGGTTGGCTACTAAACGGGAGTCCACATTTGCTTCTAGGTTACGTATACCCATTCGAGATGCAATGCATAGTCTCGCAATTAGGGCTTCGTACTCTGCCTCGTGGTTCGTGGCTGTGAATTCAAAGCGCAGTGCGTAAGTGAATTCCATTCCTTCCGGGTTAGTGAGGATGAGGCCTGCGCCTGACCCGTCCACGCATGATGATCCATCCATGAATAAGATCCATGGTTCTTTGAGTTTTACTTCGCTCTGGGGGAGTACAACATCGGTTTCTGGTTTTTCGATGAGAAAATCCGCCAGTATCTGTCCTTTCACTGCGGTGCGTGGTCTATAAGAGATGTTATGCTCCCCTAGCAACACGCTCCACTTTTGCAATCGCCCCACAGCTCAGGTTTTAGAGAGAAAACCTGATTGATGGGGTGATCTGTGATTACCACTATGGGTGGCGCATGAAATATCTGCTCAGTCTTTTGCGCAATACAAACGCCAAGGATCACTTCTCCATTGCGCAATAGTTGATCTCCGTTTCCTGAGTGCTTAACTTACAAAGTATACCGTGTTTGATACAGAATCCCTATCTGTCCAGTCAGCACTGCGCTAATTGCCCCATCGTGTGCGGATAATACATAATCAACTCCTCCCCTGGTCGGGGTGCGACTAGCGTGGGAAGTGCTGCTAAATGCTGCTAGTTAGGCTGCGTGAAAGCTTCTTCTGCTGTTGTAGTCCCAACGAAGTCTCCCTTCTTCGTACACTTCTAGTGTTTGAACAAGGGAGTGACTTGTCTGCTGACATTGGATAGGAACCGTGTTCAAACCGGCCTAACTTCCCATTAACGACTCTTAACGGGACTTCTTTCATCCGTGCGCGGTGAAGGAAGTTGGATTACCAGCTTTTTTTTTTCTGGACATGGCTGATGCCGTCAGGTTCAATCAAGTATAACGAGGGAACATGCCTTCTGTAGCCCCAAAAGTGCATTTTTTGGCTTTAGCTTCATAATGAATTTTTCGCAGTGCAACTGAAAGTTTCTACAAAAGTCGCGCACCAACTCGTCTTCGGTGTGGCTTTTTATAACAAGGTCATCGACATAGACTTCCAGGTTGCGGCCCACTTGCCCCTCGAACGCGTTATCTACCAGTCGCTGGTAGGTGGCACCCGCATTCTTTAGGCCAAAAAGGATCTTTTTCTAGCAATAAAACCTATTACGTAGTGGTGAAAGGCTTGTCCTTTTCCGTTCCTCGTCTCCATGGCCATTTAGATTTGGCGATACTCCCTTGTAAAAAATGCCGTTCCAAGAAGCAATTGAAGGGGTATCTCGCATAAGGATTCCACATTCTATCTATCTCCGTATGGATAGCAGATCTTGTGGACATGCTTTGGTAAGTGACAGTGAAGTCCACAGCACATCCGCCAAAGCTACCATCTCTCACTTTTGACTCATAACTGGTTTGGAGAGCCAGTCATGTAAATAACTTCTCGCCTGATACCTGCCTCCACAAGTTTATGTACTTCCTCCACCCAGATGGCCTTAAGCGCACTCTGAGCTTGCCCGAACGCGTTTTCTGCCTTACTGGGATTATCATTGTCGGATTTTCAACTTGTGTTATGTGAATCGAAACGTGGGCACACCAGTCATGTGTTTGGTTCCATGCAAAGATATCGAGTTTCTTTGCAAGAGGCGCCACAACATCCCCGCCCTTACCCCGTATCAGACATCGACCCCCCGATCGATACTTCTTGCTCTGGGTAATCGGGATGAATCGCGAGCTTCAAGTTTGTCACTTTGGTTGCGTGCTGTCTCTGAGTTTGCGTCACGTCACATGTGACTGTGTTGCATTCTTTAGGCGGTGCGGCGGTGTTGTAGATGGTGACAATTCCGCCGTCGGCGGGGAATTTTAGCATCCCGTGGGCCGTGGATGGGACCCCGCGTATCACTGATATTCCTGGTCTTCCAATAATGCCATTGTATGGCGATGGTGATCTGATCACCATAAAATTCATCCAGGCTATTGTGGAGTGCTCCTTATTGCCAACCATAACCGGTAATCGTATTTGCCCCATGGGCCATATCTTTTCTCCCGTAAAGCCAGTCAACGATGTCGTGGCCGGGTTTAACTGACTTTTTACTTCAGGGCGCAGTCTTTGGAAGCAATGTTCATACAGTATGTCTGCAGATGCTCCTCCATCAATGTACATGCGGTGGATGTCGTGAAACCCGCGCATTTTATCTCGATGGTAAGTGCTCCACCACTGCGTTGTCCGCATTAAAGTGGGAAAGAGAGCCACTTCCATGCGAAAATTTTAGCTGACTTTGCTTAGTTTTTTCGCTACATGACTCACCATATAGATGGTGGTCAGCCTTGTTTTTTCTTTCCTAAGGTGCGTCTTTCTTGCCTCCGCTCCTTTGTTTATCTTTCCCTTCCGTGATGTTCTTCACCAGGTGATCCAATCTGCCTTCTTTACCAATTTGTCAATTAGCTGGCGCAGTTGGACGCACTCATTGGTAGTATGGCCCTTCTGCCTATGATACTCACAGTATCCGTTCCCCACGCGTTGCTCTTCTGGAGTGCGCATTAGTGGTGGTTTTGGGAAGTTTGCACCTTCTGTTGCGAGTATCTCCTTTGGGGTCAATGTCATTGGGTGAACTTGACGTTCCCTCCGCCCGCGCCCACTGACCACGGTAGCTGTTGTAGCGACTCAGCTACTATGTCATTTGGATTGTCTCATGGACTGTTCCTGTGACTTGTTGTTTGAGTAGCCTTTTCTGCTGCCGCAAGCGGCGGCTTCTCCTTAAATGAAGGACCTTGTGCGTTTCATCAACTCATCAAAGGTTTGGGGAACCCTAATCATATCACCCTTTCATGATAAGTTCTGGTTATTTATTCCATTCATAAACCTTGAGAGTCTTAAAATCTCCGGGGGCAAACGCATTGACGTGTATGCATTCAATTCCTTATAGCGCTTCTACGTAGGCTCATGTGGACTCCCTTGGCATTGTTTCACCCTGGCGAGCTCGACAGGTTTTTCGTCGTGCACACTTCTCCTATTGAGTAAAATTTAAGCGGGAATGCCCTTCGTAACTCTTCAAACCCCATCAATGCATATGCGTGGATATTTTGTTAACCATTTTCCTCCGTTTCTACAAATGTGAATTCAAAATGTGGTCCCCACACACGTTGAGGCCAGTTTTCAATAGTTGCCGCCGATTCTAAGATTTTTAGATGGGTCGCAGATCACCTGTCCCCTCATAATTTTTACGTTTTAGCAGGCAAGCGCCTTTTCTTATCCTCCGAGAAATCGCTAATGCGCCACGAAAATGCATCGACCTATTGGCTGACAGCCATGGACGGGACATTATCTTCGTCTTCGTCTTACGATATTAGATCTTGGATTTCCAGTGTCCCTTTCCTACTGCGTCCTCGTTGTCCAGTATACTTCTGAGGACGGAGCTTTAACTCTTCTGCGTTGCGCTTGCGCCGACTGTCCTCGGTTCCGAACTTGCATGTCTTTCACTCGTTGAGCGCCTTTTCCAAGCCTGCTGTGGACATCGCGACTTGCCCAGCCTATCTACACGGACGCTGATTCGCCCATCATAGTTTTCATGAGTGGTACCAAGTTCTGCAAGTTATCCGTTTGAGTACTCCAACTTCTTTCCGATTCTACCGAAATAGTGGAAGGTCGACGGTTATCCTCTTCCGCCCTATTACTTTTGGTGGCGCGGTGGAGTTACCTCATCCTCCAGGAACGAAGGTAAGTTCGAGCCTATAGGCTCTGCTTGATCTCTTTTTTGTTTTCTCTGCATGAGGGCCGACCAAAGTCTCGTAGTTATTGAGATACGAAGTCACTCGGGCGCCTAAACTCGGGACCCTGGTTCGAAGGTGTGGGGTGCGGACTCGGTGGTATTCGTAATCCCTGGCACCGTTTGGGGAGGGTGTGAAAAGAGCACCTGTAGACCTGTCCCGTGCCTTGTGGATTGTGGCGGTTGTCTGGGATTTTCCCTAAGGCGGTCCCATCGCTATGAAGACCAGATCATATGTGCGCATTGGCACTGGTCCAGAGTCTGCTTATAGATCTGTCTAGAGGCATGGTCGCTCCTCTTCCTTCGCCTGCGGAGTCCGCTGGGTAAAGTTTCCTGCTTTGTCAATGATACACTACACTTAATGAATGACCGACTTCGTGTTCACGTTGCAGACCATAGCCATGGAGCTAGCATGATTCAGATCATTAGGGGGTGTTTGGACATGCGTTTTGAATGGATTTTTTTAATCTGTTTATATAAAGAGATTCGCAGCACCTTTAGTTTAATCCTTAAATGAGTTGATAATGACTCACTTTCTCCGAACATAAATAATTTAGAATGATGAAGTTAGGCCAAAATAATCACATAATAAAGAATCCAGCAACAAAAGGTAACTATTATGAAAACAAATTGTTCTCCTCGATATTTTCCTTTAGTTCAGTGTTTCTTTACTTTTTGACTATTTTCATGATCCGCATTTTTGGTAGCTAAATTCTTGATTTAGGTCACCTTTGCGTTACCCTTCACACCCACAAACCATGTATTTTGTGTGCTTATTTCATCTTCAATTCAACTATCTAGGACATACAGTGGCCTAAATAGCGTGAACGACAAAGCCACAATATCATCTTAAGGCAAAGTTTTATCTTATTTTCTATTTCTAACATAGTTTATTTTCGTTCATTACTTCCATTTTAGTTATCTAGTGTAGCTCATCTTCAAAGTTGCTCAACAAACACATCTAATTCGCTGAAAGTTATGGTCAAGATTATAAAATCCTCAGGGTCTGGCCTGGTCTTGGCCAAATACATACGGGTCTACCCGGGTCTTGGACGGATAACAAATAAATAAAAGATTACTATGTACCATGCTTGAATCTTTAGATAAGTATAGAGAGAAATAAACTTCACTGATTGAGTCTAACTCATGCAAGTGACTAATGTAAGTAATATGATTTTACAAAGCTACAAGAAATCAATACTCCAAATTTGATACAACTTCAAAAAGATAGAGCTGTTTGGATCGACAGGAACAACCAGCAAGTTAATTTGCCATGAAAAATATGATATAAACCGAATCGATAATAGAATAGAAGAACAATAAAGATAAAATAATCAATGTTCGAGAGGTCGAATAAGCTCTCCCAATAATGATACTAAATAACTAAACCATTCATATAATCTCCATAATAAGAATTACAGCCTTAATCATCTATTTATAATGAATTGTTTACTAAGAAAATACAATAAAGGAAACTAAATATACTAATTAATTAATAATATAATTATGAATAAAGTATGGTAATGCAGGATCATATCAATACTCTCGCCCCCAAAAACACCTTTTCCTCAAGGTGTTGCTCCGTAATCTTGCCTCACGTGATTCCGGGATCCCATGTTCTTCTTTCCGCACAAACCAATTCTTGTTTCAACCAAACATTCGTACAAATCTGCCTAATAAAGACCACGTACCCCTACTTTAGCCTCATAATCTGCCATCTGAATATCTTATAATATGTCTTACTTTCATATGCCGAATGTTGTCGATTAAGATCATTAGAGAAGTCTTCCTTAATAGTGTTTAGATCTGATCCTAGCATCATAAGAGGCTCATCTTCTACAGCGATAAGCGGTTACGTAATATCAAATTCATCCCCAGTTAAAACATCTATAAAATCCTTCAAATTACTACCATCTTCTCCACTTATTTCAGTTGTGGCATGTTGTGTTAGAAACTTTACAATTTCCTCATCAGAAGATGCAACCACTAGGTTTTCCTCCAGTCTTGATCCATCATCACAATCTTCATTGACAAAGATTTGTGGTTTGGAATTTGATTTTGTATCTTTGGATACTCCCTGAGCTCATTTAGATCTCGCCACTTCTCCCATTCTTCAACCTCCTTAGCATGACCTATTGAAATCGTATACTTATTCAATAAATCTATAAGCTCTTCATGTTTATGGGCTTATTCAGCCCTTATAGCCTCCATACTTTCCCGCCATGAGTTTGCCATTGATAATCAAAATCAACAGAAGATTTGACTTTTTATCAACAGTAAATACAATTTGATGAACAGTGTTTCTGGTGGTGAATAGTGATTCGGACGAATAGTGTTTTGATGAACTTTTTTTTGAAACCCTAGAATCGAAACAGCTTTAATACCAATTGATACGAACCGAATCGATACTATAATAGAAGAACAATAAAGATAGAATAATCGACGTTCGAGAGGTCGAATAAGCTCTCCCAATAATGATACTAAATAACTAAACCATTCATATAATCTCCATAATAAGAATTACAGCCTTAATCATCTATTTATAATGAATTGTTTACTAAGAAAATACAATAAAGGAAACTAAATATACTAATTAATTAATAATATAATTATGAATAAAGTATGGTAATGCATGATCATATCAAAATATTGTTATGATATGAGAGACGATAGCCCTACAGTTGAATGGCTAAAAGGTCATGTGCTTTCTACAAAACATGCAAGTGATTCAATTCATCATAAAGAAGTTTTCCTATTTAAGTTCTACATTCTTGCAACTTCCTTTGAAATAGCATGCTATTTCTTTATTTCAAATGTCTCTACCAAAGTTTTCATGCAGCTCCATTTGAATATAACCTTTATTTCAAGTGTGCAAGTATATTATGTCTCACAATCTGATTATATTACCAGAATCAGAACTTAATGAACTAATAACCTAAGTCGTATTACCGAATATGGCCGGGTCTTGGCCGAAAATGGCTGGTTCTTGGTCGAATTTTGGAGAGCTCTTTTAGAAGAAGAAAAGTTTGCATACTTCCCTTACAAATTTAAATATAAGATACGGCACCTTGTCGTTCCTTTTCATAGCTGCCT
>BQNB010144650.1:0-10000 GCA_026074375.1 Tanacetum coccineum
ATATGTTGATATGTTGATATGTTGAATATTTAAATAATGTTATGTGCATTCTGCTTTCATATTGCACAACTGTCACACTTATATTCTCACACAGCAACTGGGTTTTTCGAAAAACCTACGAGCACCAATGTAATGTTGACCTTTTCGAGTATCATTTCCAGGTAATGTAAATGATCCATGAAGCAAGGTTAGAGACCTTTAGCAGACCTAAGTGCATCCATTCTGGATCTTATCATTTGGAGTTGCATTGAGACTATGTTTCATCTTGCCTAATTGTTTTCCGTTAGACTTGTATTCCTCCAGATGTGAGGCGTTGATTGTAATAAATTTTAGACTATGTAATGTGGTTCAACTCATTTTGACACAAGTTCCACACTTGATGTCCGAGGATGTTGTGACACTTGTTTAATGCATGATTAGTTTCTCTATATTAACGCTTTGTGTTATGACGATCAATCCTTTGTCACGACTCATGTTTCCGCCGTTGTCGGGGTGTGACAAATTGGTAATCAGAGTCAAGGTTATAGAGAATTAGGTGATTTGTCCTAGACTATATCCTAGGAACCTTTATAAAGTTGCATGATAGGATCTATGTGTGTGGTGTTCCGCTTATTTTTTGCTTTTGCGTATATCTATACTATCTATCTATACTATCTATCTATCTACCTATTTATACTAGCTATCTTATATTATCTATCTCGTAATCAGCTATAATATATCATCTATCTTGTATTTAGCTATCTTATATTATTATCTTATATCGTCTATTATATGTATCTTTTATTATATATATTATATATATATCGTCTATCTTATATATCGTCTATTATATGTATCTTCTATTATATATATTATATATATATCGTCTATCTTATATATCGTCTATCATTTATCGAACAAGATGAGTCACTCACTAAGCTGTGTGGGCTAGATACTGAGTACAACTGGGAAAGGAGGCATTTATAAATACGATGGCCAACGTAATTATGAATGTGTCACATCCCACATGGACTTGGCTATCCTGTTCACTTAATTCAGTGTTGAAACCTTAGGATCATATATCTGCGTAATATAGTATATTAGGGCCAGACTGCGAAATCTCCCTCCTACCTAACGTTATCTATATCCTCCCTCGCATAGACAATGCCGCTAAGTGTCACAACCTGTAAATTTCCGTTCAGAACCATAATCGTTTTTGGTCTAATAATTTGAATTTTTGGAACCATGTACTATTTATACGCTTAAGCGGGAAGATTCCCTGCTATTTTATGAGAAACGTCTCCGGGAATGAACTGGGATGCCTAACGTTGTAGTATTTTGGCAATAGCCACGTTTTAACATTTCAAGGCAATATTTGAAATTTCATAATTTTTAGTAACATCGTTACTCGTTTCGTTACTTACGTGTTCCGTGTAATTTAAACTATACTTTGTCATCCATGCTAGCCTTGTAAATTAATTCATATTGAACACTAATGACCCTAAAATAATTGAGACCATTTTTGGTCCCCCTTTTTTTCCATTTCACGTCGCATATACACACATTTATATCATTGGGATACCATTTTAATCATTTGAATTTCCTAGACAACATTCCTTGTAAGTAGGAGTTGTACATGTACCATGAATGTGTGATTGGTGGATCGTTTTGGTCCCCTCTCCCCTTGTCTCTTCTTGTTGTGACTACCACAACACACACACCTTTAGTGTGTGAAATTCTTTCTTAAATGCATTGTTTACTTCCCATTTCTTGCATACATTTCACACATACAAGTTTCATTTTCTCTTGCCCTTGTCTCTCTCAAAACCCACGAAAATATATACACACATACATAAAACTAGGGGTGAGCCTACGGGACCGGAGACCGGACCGGACTGGAAAACCGGACCTGACCGAACGTAATTCGGTCCGGTCCTCGGTCTGGGGTTTTCGTTACTTTCGGTCTCGGTCCGGTCCGGTCCGGCTCGGTCCGACCAAAAATCCGACGATTATGCCGTGTAGGACCGGACCGAAGACCGACCCGGACCGGACCGACCCGGACCAGACCGTACCATTTCGGTCCGGTCCTCGGTCCGGCATTATGGACCAACTCGGTCTTCGGTCCGGTCCGGTCCTTGGACCGTGCTCACCCCTAGTCTATTATGCCTTTGTTTTCTTAGCCTCTTTTAACTTCAAATCTGAAACCCAATCACTTTTAGGGTGTGTTTGTTTAACTACTTTGATTTAGGTGTGACAAGACATTAATTAAAACCTTTGGTTGAAGTTCTGGGTTTCTGATTTGAGAACCATGCTCACTGCCATGTACTGTTTTTATAAAGATTAATGATTTGCGTGTATTATAGTATATATATATTATTATAAGTAAATAGGTGAATTACTCTTGGGGTAGAGTAATAAGCTAGTCACAAATAAAATATATTTTCGGAAAGTATTGATGAGAAAATTACTCTTAGGAAAGGATAAAGTTTAAATCGTTCCCGAGTCGTTTTCCCAACGAAGCGTGAATATTGAGAATCTTGTTTCGGTTTGTGATCGGGTACTTGAATATTCGATAATTTTGATTTTGGATTCTAAATCTACTAACGCAAATGGAAAGCATATAAAGGCACGCTAATCTAGAGATAAAGGAAATTTAAAATTCTAAAAACATTTAAAACATTTAATAACTAATTAATAACTAAAAGTTACTAATTAACCAAAAAATGACAAAATTAAACTCTAAAAACTCAAAATGCAAATTTTTTAAACTAAAATGTATAAAACTAATTTTTAAAAACAGAAATTATTTTTTTAATATTGTTTTATATTTTTAAAACTAATAAAACAATTTTTATAACTAAAAATTAAACTAAAAATATTAAACTTAATCCTAAAATTTTATAAAAATTTCTAAAAATACTAGACTATATTTTTGAGGTTTACAAAGAAAAATGAATCAAAAAGCTATTACCAATAAGCTGCTAAAATTCAATCAGAAAAATAAGCTAAAAACTGACCTAGTATAACAAATAAATGAAACAACATTTGAATGAAAAAGACCCAAAGGCAAACTGGTAAGTCGTGTGTGTGTTGAGGGAAAGGTCACAGGTTCGAGTCCTGTGACTGTCCCTTTTTGTAAAACATTTTTTTTAATTTTTCTTTTTAAAAAAGCTAAAGATAAGGCAAGAATAAGCAATTTTAGCAAATGACTTAAAACTAGAGCTTATTAATAAGCTAGAAAAAGGATGCTTAAAAGTGACAGTTTTGGCTAGAACCACTTGGTTCTAGTCATTTGGTTAACTGTTAAGACTCAAAAAGCACTTATAAGACCAATAAGCTAATCTAAAAACGCAAAAAGCTAGAAACAGACCCTAACCTAGACCTAATAAGCACTTAAGGATTAGAAATCAGCAAACATAATAAGTTGAAAAACAATAAAGGGCATTAAAACAGTGTACTTGAAAATAGGATTTTAGAAGACTTTTACCACTACTTTAAGCTGATATTTAGGACTTGTGAAAAACTAGAAGGGGGGTTGAATAGTTTACCGCCTTTTAATTTAAGGTTTTAAGGTGTTTGTAAAAATTCTAGATTCGACTTTATGTGAATTCAATACTTGCACAATATAAACAATATGCTTATCTAAACAATTATAAAAGACAAATAATGTAAGACAAGAGATAAGAGTAAGAACAATCAAACCACAACGCGAGGATTTATAGTGGTTCAGTAACGAAGCACCTCTTCGCCCTACTCCACTCCCCGAGCACCAAACTCGAGAGTTTTCTTCACTATGTCAACAAACTCCCTTATGGCGGAGAAAACCGTACACAACGTTGCTTACACCGAATTTACGACACAAAGCTAAATGTCGAGTTCTAATCTTAGCTAGAACCAATCTATCACAACACGACTTCACTACTTGTTCACGACTTCACAACTTCACGACTTCTTCACAACTTCAAGACTTCTTCACAACTTCAAGACTTCACTTCACCACACTACTTAGATCACAACTATCTAACACTACTTGGTAAGATCACCACGATCTAACTATACTTACAAAGATCGCCAAGATCTAGCTACTACACACAAATACAAGATATACAATTGATTTACAAGTTATGGTATGGATGCAATAAGATTGTAACAACACACAAAGGTGTAATACTTCTTCACTTGATGATGGAAGTATTCTTCTCTTGCACTTGAGGAATTAAGCTTGGATCACTTGGAAACAAAGCTTTATGATTAAATAATCAAAGGATTTTAGTGAGATGTGTGGGCTGTTTTAGAACAGAAAGAATGAGTGCAAAAGGGTGAGAAAATAGTGGGGAAAAGTCCAGTATTTATAGGACAAATTAGAGGAGCGTATGTCTATGGCGTTCCCTCATAAATATTGGGCGGTCACCCTTTGAAATTAGGGGGGGACCGCCTACCAGTCCGTTTGCATTTAAGGGGGCCGCCTTAGACTGGGGGCTCCCAATTTTGTTCTTTTGTGTAGGGAGAATTTTCTAAAACTTTCTAGTCTTTTTAGGTCCGAAAATTTGAATTTTAAAATATTTATTTTGAATAAAACATTTATTTTAATTGTAGAAAATGTTTTGTAATGTTTATAAAAATGTTTACAACATTTTATAAAAGTGTGAGGTTGAATAAAAATTTTCTTTGATCATAAAATGCATTAAGCATTTATTTATTCATACCTTGAAGTGATATAATTTTCAAAATGAAAATTTACTACTAATTACTTGTTTACGTTTAATTCTACATTGAACGTTTTTATATTTTGTGATTATCAAAACGCAAAGATGTGAAAAATATTAGTAATGTTTTTAGGCATTATATTTTATCAACAATCTCCCCTTTTTTGATGATTACAAAATTTAAACTCATTAAATGTAAAATTATTTTTAAACAAGTATTTAGTTAGTTTTATGTCATTTCTCCTTCTTTTTGTAAAATCAAAAAGGCATCGTCGAGAGTTGCTATTAAAATCGACGGAATAAATGCTCCCCCTTGATGTGTGCTCCCCCTCGTTCGAGGGCACCAAGAAATCGAGCTATGGTTTCTTGGCTAAAAAAAGGAGTCAGAACAATATTAAAAGACTTGAATTTCAACAGTAACAAAGGAACAAAAGGATATGTGTGTGCCTGAAAAAAATGGTCCTAAATTACAAAACCTGGGCCTGGGTCCATTAGCCAAATTCTTATGAGATTCTACTTTTTAGCACTCATACACAATACATGTTTCTTAGAAATAAATCATGGCAACAATTATTTGAAAGACTTTTCATTTGTTAGAACTTTAGAAATTAAAAAACAATGGTTAGGCCCAAAAAACAAGCCCGGTGTAACGCACGGGTATGAAGATTGAGTTGAAATTGTCAATTCGTGAGAGTGAATATGCAAGCAATGTGAATGGTCTAGATTGTAGCTTGAAATCGTTTGTTAATCATAATAATAGATACAAAAGGTTGAGTTTTTTTTGAATGGTAGAATTTATTAAAAACTAGCAAGAAGCTAGAACAAAAATACAAAATTACAAATAGAGAGCTAACAAAGGATATTGAATCCAGTTAGTCCAACAAATGTTTAACTTTCTATATCTATTTGTGAACCAAACATAAGATATATCAACTATTCTATCGAAAATTTCTTGCCGAATAGGATGCTTTTGACCGAAGATGAAGCCATTACGAAACTTCTAGATAGACCAAACCGTGACGCCCAAAATGGATTGAACAATATGTTTAGCGTGTAATTTGGAGATCTTCTAACCATTCGAAACTAGCAGCAAATGAATTGATCACAGGAAAGGAGATATCCAACAACAAAAAGACTCTATGCCAAATCTCAACAGCTAATGGGCAATTCCATAGAATATGATCTATGTGCTCTGGACATTGGTTACAAATAAGACAAAGGAGAGAGAGAGAATAATTCAATACCTTTCCTGCTTATGTTCCAGCGAGTGGGAAGGCGATCTCGTAAAGCTCTCCAAATCATAACGTTGACCTTTTTAGGGATATAACGAATCCATCTAGTAGGAATATGAACATCCGGCAGAATGATATTATCGATATGTATACGAGTTTCTTTAACGGAAAAAGAATTGAATCCTCTAATAGTCCATTCCCAAACATCAGGAGTATCACAAACCCGAGAGTTATGCAAAAGGTCGTATAGAGCCTGGATCTGAGAGTATAAGGAACCTCTTGTAATAAGCCTCGACCACGACCATACCCATGAGCCATTGATCCATTAGTCTCTTACAAGGCAATGTGGATCCGTATCAAGACAAAACAACCGGGGGAAGCGAGTCTTTAAAGAACAATCACCAATCCAAATATCATGCCAGAGTTTAATACTAACACCATTATTGAGTTTCCTTCTCATGTTGGAGTGAAGAATTATGCCTTTCTCATGCATAGCCTTAACGGAGTCAATAATCCTTGCCCACATAGTATTCTTATGAAGTTTGCTAAAGCAAATTCCATCGTTTGAATGGCCATGAATCGAAGAAACGACTTTAACCCAAAGCGCATGATGATTATGGACATATCTCCATCTCCATTTCTGGATGAGAGAAAGATTTAAGGCTTGTAAACTTCCAATCCTGAGACCTCCATATTTCTTAAAGGCGAGCACAGATTTCTATTTGATCCATTGCATCTTTCTTTCTCCATCAGTATATCCCCAAAAGAATTTATCCAGCATGGCTTCGAGACTATTTGCAATGGTAACCGGTATAGGGAAAGCAATAAATTGTATATTCCCAAGGCTCCAAGAACCGAAGAAACAAGAGTAGTTCTACCATCTATTGAAAGCATTGAAGCTTTCTATTTAGATAAGCGATTTTTGAACTTATCCAAAATTGGATCCCAACCTTTAAGCCTAGACATGTTCATGCCTACTGGAAGACCCAAGTATACAAAAGGCATAAACTGAGATTTGCAACCTGTTAAAGAAGCTAAGTTTTTTACATCATCAGAATTGACCCCTACTCTATAAAGATTAGATTTATGCAAATTCAGTTTAAGACCCGAAACCCGATGGAAGCATCATAATAAAAGGTTGAGTTTTATACATAAGCAAAAGTTCATATTTTAATCGAAAAACAAAGCCCGTGCATCGCACGAATCGTAATGTCCTCGTTTTAATATATTAAAAACAATTCGACTTATAAAGGGAATTCTTATCGCATCAATAATTATTAACTTTTCTTTTGTTTGGGTTGCTTCCTGGATTGTTCTTTTCCTACTTTGTGACATCTACGGCAACACGGTGTCCATCCTTTTGATATATTTTATGTTGATGTGTTGGTGTCACTAAAAAAATTCATTTTTTCATACTTTTTTACTCATTTTTAAACAGTGTGGAAAATATTTTGAGTTTATTAACACATATAAAAGCCCACACTTTCAAGTGTGAAAAAAATTCATAATTTGTCCACATTTTCAAATGTGAACCTCATTTGTAACACCCAATATCCTCACACATAGGAAGTATAAAGGATTTTGGTGTTACAAATGGGGGTCCACATTTAAAAGTATGGACAAATTATGATTTTTTTTCTAGAGGTGACAAATCTTGCCCATATGCTAATCTATGGGCGCTTATAGGCCTTTTCTTAAAGTTATGGGCAATTTTTTGCCCATCAATTATAATTGATTGGCTATTATGGGCATATATCCAACTCTAAATGGGCACTTATTGAGCGCATGTAAAACACTAAATAGGCTACTAGGCGACTGTTATTTATTTAATGGTTTTTTCGCCCGTCACTTTTTCAACACGTATTAGTAACTTTCATTTTCAACACGGTATAAGTAATTTTGATTTATTATGTTTTAGTACATTTTCTCAGTTTTTTTTTAACGGTTTTGTATGTTTTCCCTCACGTTTTTTATGTTTTTTCGCCCAATTTTTTTTTTTACGTTTTCCGTTACCGTTTTTTTATTTTTTTTTTTTATTTACGTTTCTAAACGTTTTCCCCCCCCCGCCAGTAGCGTTTTCGTTGTCCGATTTTTTACGTTTTCGTTTGTTTTTTTACGTTTTCGTTCGTTTTTTATGTTTTCGTCCGTTTTTACGTTTTCGTCCGTTTTCTATGTTTTCGTCCGTTCTTTTACGTTTTCTTCCGTTTTTATACGTTTTCGGCCTTTCTTTTACGTTTCGTACTTTTTAGTCTGTTTTTTTTATGTTTAACTCCGTCCGTTTTTTTTTTTTTTTTTTTTTATTTTTTTTTTTACGTTTTCCGTCATTTTTTTTACGTTTTTCCCCCTCCCCCCCTCCCGTCCGTCGTTTTACGTTTTCCTCGTCCGTTTTTTTAACGTCTTTCTCCGCCCGTTTTTTTTTTATTTTTTTTTTATTACGTTTTCGGTTCGTATTTCTTTTACGGTTTCAGCGGACAGTTTTTTTTTTTTTACGTTTTAGCCCGTATTTTTACGAAAAGTAAAAAAAGGACAAAAACGTAAAAAAACGGACGAATCCGAATGGCAACGTAAAAATCAGATGAAAACGTAAAAATACGGACGGAAACGTAAAACACGAACAAAAACGTAAAAAAACGGACGAAAATGTAAAGAAACGGACGCAAACGGAAAAAAGGACGAAACGTAAAAAACGGACGAAAACGTAAAAAAACCGACGAAAACGTAAAAAAGGACAAAAACGTATGAAAACGTAAAAAACGTTAAAAACGGACGAAAAATGACGAAAATGTAAAAAACGGACAAAAACGTAAAAACAGACGAAAAAGTAAAAAAACGGACGAAAAGGTAAAAAAAGGACAAAAACGTACGAAAACGTAAAAAAAAGACGAAAACGTAAAAAAGCAGGCGAAATGTTAAAAAACGGACGAAATCGGACGAAAACGTAAAAAAACTGATGAAAACGTAAAAAAACAGACCAAAACGTAAAAAAACGAACGAAAACGTATGAAAACGTAAAAAAACGGACGTAAACGTATGAAAACATAAAAAACGGGCAAAAACGTAAAAAACGGACGAAAACGCAAAAAATAATCCAAATTTTAACGGGCTCATTTTGGCCCGTGCCCGTTTTGCCCGGTGCCCGTGCTCGCCCGGCCAGCCCGTTTTGCCACCTCTAATTTTTTCACACTTGAAAGTGTGAACTTTTATTTGCAACACATATAAGTGTGAAAAATTTTGCTTTTTAAAATTTGTTCACACTTATTTATGTAACTATTTTTTTTACACATTTATATGTATTAATAAACTCAAAATATTTTTCTACGCTATCTAAAAATGTCTAAAAAAAAGCATGGAATGATAAAGAATTAACATAAGCGTATAATGGTTAAAATTAAAATTAACATATAGTTATTACTTATTTTAAGTTTTATTAATATATCATTTAATCAATTGGATTTACATGAGACTTTTAAGGTTTTGAAAATATATGCGATTATGGTTTTGAGTTGAATATATATATAATTTTGAGTTTTTGAAGAGATATATAATTATACATGCAATTCCGTTAAAAATGAAGTTAGAAATAAACTGATTGTATACTTAAGTTTTGAGATGCCTTTCTGTAAAACAAAATGGAGATGATTTGTACATTTTGCTCACTCAAAATAATGTCTAATGACATTTATACCTTTAACATTTACGTCTTGATTTACACACTCTACTAAGTGATGTAGGGGTATAAATGACAAGACACAAACATTTTGAGTGTGCAAATTAATTAATGAAGTGTGCAAATCACTTCCCAAAACAAAATCAAATAAAAAGAGAGAATCTAGCTATCTATTAGATGTAGTTTGTTAGATCTTATCATATCTTGAGCATATTATCAGTGAACACAAACTTTTGGATTCATTTCTACTCAAGTCATTTCCCAAACTGTAAACTCAAATCACTCTAATGTCAAATGCAATCTCTCCAAGGATATACGGCTGCTTCAACTGCATGAACCATGTCGCGCTTCATGACGATATATTATCTAAAGATTTTGTGGTAGACTCTAATATATACACTAAATAAAATGTTTAT
>BQNB010144651.1:0-16826 GCA_026074375.1 Tanacetum coccineum
AACTAATTAAAGACCGAAGCTCCATCGTAGAGTGACCGAGCTTCCTTGTTCGACTCAATAAATTGAGGCTAACAAAAGGTGGTTCAACTATACATACGTTTTGGTGACTATTTGGGGATTTAAATGGTCATGCATGCTTTACAATTTTTGATTTCTAAAAATCATACATACATTTTGGAAGAACATTTAAGGATTTAAACGGTCATACCTACTTTATGGAACTTTGGTTCAACATTTATACTTACAAAACCTATGAACTCACCAACTTTAATGTTGACACTTTTAAGCATGTTTTTCTCAGGTGAATTTCATTTATGGATTTCTACTTATATTCAGATGATCAAATCTCGTTGGGTTGTTTTCAAGCTTTTCATTGTGATGCAATTATGGGACAAATGTTATATCAATTTCAAGGAAATCAACGAGATTACTTTTCAAACGACACATTTAGAGGTCATTCTCTTGTATCTAGCGCTGTGTATTATGAAGTAACGCCCCCAGACATATTTCCGCTGCGACACATTTTTTGGGGTGTTACGGATTGGTATCAGAGCACTGGCTATAGAGAAATAGGTTGCATATTTTACCCTAGATAATAGCCGTTTTCGTAAATATTGCATCACATCAAACGTTTTCAAAGTGCATACACACTACTTGCTTACTTGCTTAGGTTACTTGTTACCTTAAGTGCTTACATGACAGACATATATGTATAATATATATGCTTGCCTCCCTTTTTGCGTATATCGTACGTTTATTTATATAAGAGTTATTTATATAAATACCAGAACATTTCTTAAGACATTGCGAGTTACACAATGGTCTCATTTTTCTTCTTAGACATTGTGAGTTGCACAATGGTCTCACTTCGTCCTCAGACATTGTAAGTTAAACAATGGTCTCTAAAGATATATTTCTTATAACTCTATACAATATCGTATTACACGAAGACCGTCATGATTTGTGTTTACATGGAATTATGTATGAATCTAAGTATTACAAGTCTTGTATGGGCGGGACTTGTAATATAAGGATTGATATGATAATTGCTATGTTAACAAAACCCGTCACAGTTCTGTTTACATGGGATTATGTATGAATCTAAGCATTACAAGTCTTGTATGGGCGGGACTTGTAATAGGAGGATTGATATGATAATCGCTATGTTGACTCGTTCATAGAGACCTTTACCTTGTTTACTCTAACCGAGTACTCATTAACTATCTTGAACTCTAGGTCGATATTCCTTTGGTAGTTTTACTCCCCGCCTCCGAAGCCGAGTTTTAAACACTCGTCCCATACTCATTAGAGCACATGCTTCGTCATGTCATCCACCACCTTGAAGGTTATGTGAGTACGCGTATTGCATCGGAAATTATTAAGTAGGATGATTTATAATCTCTTTATTTGAAAGGATTGGGACGCCTCTTCAGTTAAATAAAGAAATTGTAAATCCCCGAACCATAAGTTTATCATTTCTTACTTACATAAATTAGGACGCTCCTTTATGTAAGTAATGAATTATAAATGAGTGGGCTTAATGGTATCCAATATGACACGAGTATGAACTCGAACCCGATAATCACCAGAATCCGTTAAAAAGGTTTAGAAGCACAATAGTGTCTTGCCACTCCGCAGAAATCTTAAGGCCTCGCTTGAACTACCTTATCTCATTCTTAAGTTATTACTTTTGCCGTTACAAATCTTTACGATCATGAACTGTTTGTGGAGCTAACCGACTTGTGCACACTTGAACTAATGGAGTTGATTCATCCTCGAACTAACGACTGAGTACCATATTCCGCCGTCTATCGCATAAGCTCTTCCGCGAGCTCCTCCCATTTGTTGAACTTTATTCTGGGGATATTGTTTCTCGAAATGTCCTCACTCTCTGCATCCCATCACCATTTGTTATAGTTATTGTCGTTATGGTTGCTGTTGTTGGGTCCTGGAGCGGTCCCAGCTTGTACAACTTTATCTAATAGGTAATGCAACCCCCTTTAAACCAGATAAACACATATCGACGAAAACTACTTAGTCTAAATATTCACTTCGGGTCACTTGTACGAAGACTATTAGTCGCGTTACATCACTTAGTACTTGGTTCCAAGTAGTTGAATACTTACATTCATTAGCCTCGTCCGTTATTAATCATCGAACATTACAGATATCAGAAACGACTTGTCCTTGAACTTTGAAAACTTTATACAGACATACTCACGCGACTTTACTTTCTCCTTTGATGTTTTCAAATGTTAAGAGACTTTTTTTATAACGCGTTTATATCAGCCATAAGATCTATAATGATATTTTTTTTTTGAGATACCTATTTTGATGGATTAAATATCCTCGTCGAACCTAGCCAAAATATATGTATATTAAGAAGTGTCGAAACATCAAATTTTTCTGAATAGAAGTTATCTGTCACTTCTAATTCGTCTTGTTTAGAAACGGTTTATTAAATCTTAAATCTTTTCTTGGTCACATAATCGGTAACTCAAATTTAATCTCGGGATGGAGATTCCTTTAAGGGGTAGGTACTGTAACAACCGGCAATTTTTGAAATTTTAAATGACTATTTTACCCTTTGACTTTTCGGGTCCGACTTGACTTTTTGACTTTTGATCTTTTATTGTCACATAAAACGGAATACACGCGTAACCGGTATTTTTCGGAACACTCTTTAACATAATAAATTCATATTTTTTTATTACATATCTCTCATGTCAAATTTATTTTGTTTACTATTTGACTTGAAAACGAGAAAGATATAAATTATTCTCTATAGTTGATCTATAAAAAACGACCCGCTAAATCACCTTTTCCGACTCGGACTCCGAAACAATTTGATGTAATAAAAAGACATTCCGGACTAACTTTTTTGGTTTTGCCCGAGACCCGAAAACAAGCAAAAAATGACTGAAATACCCTCGCAAAATTTTAGAAGCGAGAACAACGCGTACAGATACAAAAATAATTAAATTATACTCCCTCTATCCCATATTAAATGTCCACGTTTGACTTTTACAGTCTTTCTTATGCAACTTTGACCTTAAATATATTTGTTTGTGTTATATAATATTTGATGAAATTTATATCAATGAAAGATACAATTAAAACCCAATTACTCATATATTTTGCATCAAGTTAAGTATTACATAATACAACAAAAAATAATTAGGTGAAAGCATTAGATATGAATGACTTTAAAAAAGTCAAGTGGACATTTATTTTAGGACGGAGGGAGTATTTATAATTATCACTTTATATAAATAAAAATATTGGAATAAATTTAGTTATCACTTATTCAGAAGTTTTGTTAGTTGTATTTTTACAAAACAACGCTTGCACGAGACGCCCAATGATATACCAAAGAAATAATAAATCATTTTAAATAATATTTATAAAAGTTTATGAAAACTAGTCATGTAAATACCCATATTTCATGGAAAAATCATTTGGAACGCAATGGCGCAAGTTTCGTGTTTTGAATCATCCGTTAAGTGGCTTAAACGAGTCCCGAACCACTATTTTACAAAAGTTACACTTTCAGCTCCTCTAGTAATAATTTACAATTTCCAACCCAAAAAACCTATATAAACATGCAATTTTTAAAAACTTTTCTATATTATTTGGTTTAGATATTACGGTTTTTATATTTACCTAGCCTCCAAACACATAATCCTCCTATTTTTCGGCGACCGCTCCGGTACTCCGAATGATTCCGGCCATCAAACAACATCATCATAACCCATGCAGTCCACCTACCATCACACTCCCACCAGTGTTTCTCCACCTCCACCACCTAATCCATCATCATCACAGCCGCCGCTGCCACACCACCATGGCAGCCGCCGCCGCTGTCATCACCGCAGCCAACACCACGACGCCACCATCCCCTCACCATCGCGCCTTCTCTCTACCACGATTGAAACCACCCCCATCTTCATCATTATCGCACCATCATCAACACTCAACCAACACCACCACCGAACACCACCACCACCTTCATCACCATCTCTACGACACCACCCTCACACTAGCACCACCACTCCATCCCAGTCCACCCATCATGGTGTGCGTTTTGGCAAGCCACCCACACCACGAGGGTGTGTTTGTGTATGTGGTTAACACCACATACGGTGCGTTCGGGTTTTGAAAACGTATAGGGTGCGTTTGGTTTTGCATAACTTTAGGGTGCGTTGGGTTTTGGCACCACCAAGGGTGCGTTGGGTTTGACAGAAACACCGAAAGGGTGCGTTTAGTTTTTTATGTAACAGCCCATAGGGTGCGTTTGGTTCTCAATCACCACAAAGGGTGCGTTTGGCTTAACAGAAGACAACATAAGGTGCGTTTGGCTTAACAAAAAAAATGGGTGAGTTTGGTGGAGTGTTTAACATATAAAGGGTTTGTTGTATTTCTTTGTGTCTTGGGTGAGCCCGTGCGGGGAAGGGAAACCGTAATAAAGGGTGTGTTTGGGTGAGCATAAACCGTAAAGGGTGTGTTTGGGTGAGCAGAAACACCACGAGGGTGAGCAGAAACACCACGAGGTTGTGTTTGGTTTGACAGAAAACACACGAGGGTTGTGTTGGTGGCGGTGAAAACAGCCTTTAGGGTGCGTTTGGTTTATATAAATCGACTAATCAATATATCGTAAGATTTCATAAATATAAAACCGGATCTAATGGTGGTAAATGGTTAAATAAATGTTGTTATTTTTTTTCGTTTGTGTAACAGCCGTTAAGGGATTTTCTGTTGTATTGTGGTTTGGTTATACTTGTTTTGATTTGTTTAAGTCATTTAGATATATATTGAAGTATTTTGCAACACGGATTGATTGAAAATGGAAAACATTGAGTTTTATAAAAATAGGAAACGACGTATAAACGAATAAGTCATGCCGAAATTTATAAAAATTTCTATACTTCGTATCTTTCACTTAAATTTCTATTATCTTAGAAAACCGATAAAAGAACGAGATATAGACTTAAGATTACTTATTTGTAATTATACAATAACCGGATGAACAAACAAAAACTATACTTTTACAGATGAGACAACTATTTTAACTAAAACCCGTCAAGGAAACAATATACTAAATTATGAAATATTATTTTATAATTTTCGACTAGAAGATAAAATCATAACTTTTGTAAAAACATTAAAAACATCGTTTACATAATTCGTAGCATTAAAACGTGAGTTTATTTCTATGCCAGAACTCTTTATTAATTTAATTGGTGATTTTCGAACACGTGTCGAATTATGTTGTTTTGATTATTTTTCTCATGTTTCTTATATAATACTTGCAAGGTATTATATAATTTTATTTTATTTTCATATATAATACATGTCGCGTATTATATACACCTCGTATTATTCTTTTGGTTGTTTGTCTTTGTATATAATTCACGATATGAATTATATACTTGTTCATTTTTTCTATGTTATATTAAGGAATATTATTGCATACTTTGCGTTTACTTTTCGATTTATTTTATTTAACCAACCACCAAGCTATTACAACTTGAAATCTAAATCTTTTATCAACGTGTCGCGTTGATGTGACTATCCATCAGAAAACCCAAATACTTTATCCTAAGCTAGTGGGTCATAGTTGTTTAGATGAACCACAACTTCTTGGTCGAGCCGTTCCGGTTTTCGTTTGTGTTGTGCTTAATATGTGCATTCCTGCCAATCGTTCTACAACATCGAGGTGAGTTTATAGCCCCATGTTTTACTTGTTTTGCATATACTTTTGGGGTGTGAACATGCTTGTTTACAAACTCATTTACATAGTTGATTCAAACTTATTACATGTTCATTTACAACTCATTACATATTGGTTTACATACTCGTTATAACTTTGTTATACACTCATTTGCATATCTCACGGTGAGATACACTACTTGTTTTTACTTATGGACGCAACATCTATATTTACTCTTATGATCTCGGATTAGCTTAAAGTTGCATGAACTGTGTATTTTTTCAGAGGGTAAGCGCGAATGTTATAAAATAGATCTATTTGGGATTGACAATCTCCGTTGGAGTGATTTAGCTATCACTGGTACGCACGGGTATTACCCAATGTCGAAAACAACTGGATTGAATCTTCTAGGGCCAACAAACCTCATACATATGAACAATTACTGTGCATTGAATAAATGGTGGCATACATATTATAAGTATACGCCAGCAGTTTCATGAATTTAGAGATAATCGTAATACTCATTGGGCAAATACATACTTGAAACATTTCGTGATGATTTTCAATTATCATACATACTTTGAACAATTGCGGTCCAACTGTTATACGTACAATTTTGTGACTATTATAAGGGTTGAAATGGTCATACACACTTTGCAAATCTTTGGTGCAACATTTATGCTTAAACAAACCTATGAACTCACCAACTTTATGTTGACCCTTTTAAGCATGTTTTTCTCAGGTGAATTAGATGCTTGGCTTACTTGATGTGTATTGGGGTCTAAATTTACAAGATTTGATACATGGATTTCTGCTTACATGCAAATGATCAAATTCTGTTGTGTTATCGCTTTTGAGCTTTTTCATTGGATTGTAAATTATGGGACAAATGTTATATCAATTTCAAGAAAATCAAAGATATTACTTTTCAAACGACACATTTAGAGGCCGTTCTCTTGTATCTTGTGCTGTTGTATTATGAAGTAACGCCCCCGGACATATTTCCGTTGCGACACATTTTTGGGGGTGTTACAGATTGGTATCAGAGCACTGGCTATAGAGAACTAGGTTGCATATGTTACCTAGACTATAACCGTCTTTACAAACATTGCATCACATCAAACATTTTCAAAGGGCATACACACTACTTGCTTACTTGCTTACATCACTTGTTACATTGAGTGCTTACATGACATACATATTTATAATATATATGCTTGCTTTCCTTTTGCGTATATCGTACGTTTAATTATATAAGAGTTATTTATATAAGTACCAGAAACAGTCTTAGACATTGTGAGTTGCATAATGGTCTCATTTTACCTTTTTAGACATTATGAGTTGCACAATGTGTCATGTTTACTTTTTAGGGACATTGTGAGTTGCACAATGGTCTCATGTTACTTTTTAGACATTGTGAGCTGCACAATGGTCTCGCTTCGTCCTCAAACTTTGTAATATAAACAATGGTCTCTAAAAATATT
This sequence comes from Tanacetum coccineum, assembly GCA_026074375.1. Taxonomy (NCBI): domain Eukaryota; kingdom Viridiplantae; phylum Streptophyta; class Magnoliopsida; order Asterales; family Asteraceae; genus Tanacetum; species Tanacetum coccineum. Next base: position 7,195 of record BQNB010144651.1, read on the forward strand.
TTTTAGGACTTTATACAATATCGTATTACACGAAAACCGTCATAATTTTGTTTACATGGAATTATGTATGAATCTAAGTATTACAAGTCTTGTATGGGCGGGACTTGTAATATAAGGATTGATATGATAATTGCTATGTTATCAAAAATACCCGTCACAGTTCTGTTTACATGGGATTATGTAATGAATCTAAGTATAACAAAGTCTTGTATGGGCGAGACTTGTAATAGGGAGGATTGATATGATAATTGCTATGTTGACTCGTTCATAAAAGACCTTATCTTCTTTCTCTATCGAGTTCTCATTAACTATCTTGAAAATCTATTGCGATCTCGCCATGTAGTTTAACTCCCCGTCTCCAAAAGCCAAGGTTTTGAACACTCGCCCAAACTTATTAGAGCACATGCATGTCATGTCATCCACCACTTGAAATGAAGGTTATGTGAGTACGCGTATGTGCACCGGAAATTATTAGTATGATGATTTATAATTTCTTATTGGAAAAGATTGGGACGCCTCTCATTTAAATAAATAATTTAAATCACCGAACCATTAGGTTGTTACCAATTCATTATTTACATAAATTGGGACGCTTTTTATGCAAATAATGAATTATAAATAAGTGGGCCTAATGGTATCCAATATGACACGAGTATGAACTCGAACCCGACAATCACCGGAATTCGTTAAAAAGGTCTAGAAACACAATCTGCGATCTGACCACCTCAGCAGAATCTTAAAGCCTCACTTGGAACTACCTTATCTCATTCTTAAGTTATTACTTTTGCCGTTACAAATTCTTACAATCATGAACTGTTTGTGGAGTAAAACCGCTTGTTGTACACTTGAGCTAATGGAGTTGATTCATCCTCGAACTAACGACTGAGTACCATATTTCGCCGTCTATCGCATAAGCTCTCCCGCGAGCTCCTCCTATTTGTTGAACTTTATTCTGGGGATATTGTTTCTCGAAATGTCCTCACTCTCTGCATCCCATCACCATTTGTTATAGTTATTGTCGTTATGGTTGCTGTTGTTGGGTCCTGGAGCGGTCCCAGCTTGTACAACTTTATCCAATAGGTAATGCAACCCCCCTTAAACTAGATAAACACCTATTTACGAAACATCTAGTCGAACTATTCATTTCGAGCCACTAGTACGAAGACTTATGTCATGATACATCCTAGTACTGCCAAGTAAGTTGAATACTTACAAACCATTAGACCTGTCTGATATTAATATCGACGTTACAGATATCAGAAACGAGACTCCGTCCTTGAACATTTGAAACTTTATACAGACATACTCACGCGACTACACTTTCTTCTTTGATGTTTTCACTGTTAAGAGACTTTTTTTATAACACGTTTATATCAGCCATAAGATCTATAATGATATATTTTTTTTGAGATACTTATTTTGATGGATTAAATATCCTCGTTGAACCTAGCCAAAATATATGTATATTAAGAAGTGTCGAAACATCAAATTTTGCTGAATAAAGTTATCAGCGTCTTGTTTAGAAACGGTTTATTAAATCTTAAATCTTTTCTTGGTCACACAATCGGTTAATACAAATTAAATCTCGGGATGAGATTCCTTTAAGGGGTAGGTACTGTAACAACCGGCAATTTTCGGAATTTTAAATGACTATTTTACCCTATGACTTTTCGGGTCCGACTTGACTTTTTGACTTTTGATCTTTTATTGTCACATAAAAACGATTACCGCGTAACCGGTGATTTTTTGGAACATATTTAAAGAATAAATCATATTTATTATTACATATCTCTCATGTGCAAATTTATTTTTAACTTATTTGACTTGAAAACGAGAAGATATATGTTATTCCTAAGTTGACTTAACAAAAATGACCCGCTAAATCACGTTTTCACGACTCGGACTGTGAAGCAATTTGATGTAAAACGACATTCCGGACAACTTTTTAGTTTTGCCCGAGACCCGAAAACAAGCAAAAAATACCGAAATACCCTCGCAAAATTTTAAAAACGAGAACAACACGCACCGACACAGAAATAATTAAAATATATTTAATTATCACTCTTTATTAAATAAAATTATTTAATAAATAAAATTATTTAATAAATTATTTATCATATTATTCATAAACGTTTGATAAAAACGCAAATGTTCGAGTCAAAGTTGTATTTCTACGGACAAGCTTACCCGAGACACCCAATGACTACCAAATAAATAATAAACATTTTAATAAGTTTTTATAAAAGTTTATGAAATAGTATTAAATACCCATATTTCATGGAAAAATCAATTGGAACGCAATGGCGCAAGTTTCGTGTTTGAAAAATTCGTTAAGTGGCCTTAAAACGGTGTCCCGAACCACTATTTACTAAAGTTTTACACTTTCAACGCCTTCATTGTAATATTTACAATTTCAACCCTAAACTATATTAAACATGCCACATTTTTTTAGAAACTTTTCTAATATATATGTTTAGATATTAGGGTTTCTCATATTTTACCTAGCCTCCCACACACATACATCCTCCCATTTTTCGGCGTCGCTCCGGCTACCTCCGGCAAGATTCCGGCCACTACTACATCAATCTTCACCCCCACGACAGCCACCATACCATCACCATCCCTACCAGCCGATCTCCACCTCCACCACCTAATCCATCATCATCACAGTCGCCGCTGCCACACCACGTCGGAAAACTTTTCCGGCCGAGTTCCGAAACTCTCCCCGCCACCCGATCTATCCGATCTACCGAACCACGCGCCGCCACGCGCCTCATCTTCAACACCACCATGACTGCCACCACCATCATAGCCTCACCACCAGGGTGCGTTTCGTTTTACCAACACCACAAGGGTGCGTCCGTTTTTGTGGTTAACGGCAAGGGTGCATCCGTTTTTGTGGTTAACGGCAAGGGTGTTTGTGATTTATAAACACACGAAAAGGTGCGTTTGGTTCGTCACATAATAGGGTGCGTTGGTTTTGGTCTTGACAGCACCAACAAGGGTGCGTTGGGTTTTGGGTCAGCAGCCACAAGGGTGCGTTGGGTTGAAGACACGACCCACAAGGGTGTTTGGTTGGCTGCGTGACAGCCACAAGGGTGCGTTGGGTTGTGGTTTGCACCACCAAGAGTGCATTTGGTTTTGTTCTCAGCCGTAGGGTGCGTTTGATATTCGACGGATTAGGGTGTGTTGATGTTTAGAATACCATATGGGTGCGTTTGGTTGACTGAAATACAAATTAGGGTGCGTTTGGTATAGATGAGGGGGGCGTTTGGTTAAGGTTATCAGCACCATGGGTGCGTTTGGTTTTCGTTTACAGCACCTAGGGTGCGTGTGGTTTTATGGCAGCATCAATAAGGGTGTGTTTGGTTTATTTACACAAAAAGGGTGCGTTTGGTTTACACAGCCGCACAAGGGTGCGTTTGGTTTGGCAGATTCGCCACAAAAGTGTGCGTTTGGTTTACGCAGCCGCACCGAAAGGGAGCGTTTGACTTATAAAAATTTGACTAATAAAAACATATCAAGATTTCATATATATTCAATTAGTTAATGGTGGTTTAAAATGGTTAAATAAACATATTAATTATTATTTTCGTTTTTGTGTTTTTGTTTCAGCCATAAAGGTGTGTGGTTGGTTTTACTTATGTTGGTTAATTGTTTAATATCATTCAGGTGTAATATAGAAAACACGCGAGTATTTTGCAACACGGGATAATTGATAAGGGTGAAAACATTGAGTTTTGTTAAAAATGGAAACGTTTTATAAACAAATAAGTCATGGCAAAAAATCTATAAAATTGCTATACTTAGTAATTTTCAATATAATTTCTACTATTTTAGAAATTTGATAAAAGAACGAAGTTATACAATCATAACTTTTGTAAAAGCTTTGAAAACATTGTTTACATAATTCTCAACTATAAACGTGCGTTACTTTTATAACAAGGATTCTTTATTATCTTATATGGTGATTTCCGAACACGTGTCGAACTTTGTTGTTTTAATTATATTTCTCATGTTTTTTATATAATACTTGCAAGGTATTATATACTTTTACTTTATTTTCATATATAATACATGTCGTGTATTATATACACTTCGTATTAATCTTTGGATTGTTTGTCTTTGTTATATAATTCACGGTATGAGTTATATAATTGTTTATTTTTATATGTAATATATACGGAATATATTACACACTTTGCGTTTACTTTTCGATTTATTTTATTTAACCAACCACCAAACTATTGCAACTTGAGATCTAATCCTTTTATCAACGTGTCACGTTGATGTACTCATCCATCGAAAAACCCAAATACATTATCCTAGGCTAGTTGGTCTCAGCCGTTAAGATAAACCGCAACTTCTTGATCGAGCCGTTCCGGTCTTTCCGTTTGTGCTGTACTTAATATGTGCAGTTCTGCCAATCGTTCTACAACATCGATGTGAGTTTATAGCCCCCATGTTTACTTGTTTTTCATATATTTTGGGGTGAGAACATGCTTGTTTGCAAATGCATTTACAAGGTTGATTACCTGTTTGGTTTACATACTCATTTATATATCTCGCGAGGAGATACAATACTTGGTTTAATTTTTGAACGTAAACACATACTATACTTTTATGATTATGGATTAGCTTAGGTTGCATGAACTGTAAATCACTTGGAGGGTGATGGAGAATGTTATGAAATAGATCTATTCGGGATTGACAATTCCCGTTCAGGTGATTAACTATCACTAGGCAAATGAACGTTATAACATGTCGGAACATGATTGGTTGAGTCTTCAGGGCCAACAATTACATACACATGAACATTTTCAGAAATACCTAAGGGTTCTTGGAGGGGACACCTATGATGGGTACATATTATTTTCATTAATGCCCGGGTGTTCTTGGAGGGAACACCTATGATGGGTACATTCTTACTGTGTCTTGAATAAAGTGGCATGCATACAAGTCTACGTTACAGTTTCATGAACTTAAAGTAATGGTAATCATGGTTTGATACACACATGAACATTTACGTTGCCTTGAATAAAGTGGCAATACATACTTTGAACAATTGCGGTCCAATTTTCATGCGTACATTTTTGTAACTATTTGGGAATTGAAATGGTCATGCATATTTTACAACTCTTTGATTTATGACATCCATACATGTATTTTGGGGAACATACAAGGTTTGAAACGGTCAAACACACTTTACAGAACTTTGGTTTATCATTTATACTTAAACAAATCTATGAACTCACCAACTTTATGTTGACACTTTTTAAGCATGTTTTTCTCAGGTGAATTAGATGCTTGGCCTACTTGATGTGCACTGGAGTCTAAATTTGACAAGATTTCATTCATGGATTTCTACATACATACAAATGATCAAATCTCGTTGTATTACTTTCAAGCTTTTCATTGTGATGCAATTATGGGACAAATGTTATATCAATTTCAAGAAAATCAACGAGATTACTTTTCAAACGACACATTTAGAGGTCGTTCTCTTGTATCTAGCGTTGTGTATTATGAAGTAACGCCCCCGGACACATTTCCGCTACGACATATTTTTGGGGGTGTTACAGATTGGTATCAGAGCACTGGTTATAGAGAATTAGGTTGCATATTTTACCCTATATTATAACCGTTTTCACAAGCATTGCATCACAACAAACATTTTCAAGGTGCATACACACTACTTGCTTACTTGCTTATGTTACTTGTTTCCTTAAGTGCTTACATGACCTACATATATATAATATATATGCTTGCATTCCTTTTGCGTATATCGTACGTTTATTTATATAAGAGTTATTTATATAAATACTATAACATTTCTTAAGACATTGTGAGTTGCACAATGGTCTCATTTACACCTCAGACATCGTGAGTTATACAATGGTCTCATTTTACTTCTCAGACATTGTGAGTTGCATAATGGTCTTACTTCATTCTCAGACATTGTAGGTTAAACAATGGCCTCTAAGAATATATATATTTTTTCATAACTGTATACAATATCGTATTACACGAAAGCCATCGTAATTTTGTTTACATGGAATTATGTATGAATCTAAGTATTACAAGTCTTGTATGGGCGGGACTTGTAATAAGAGGATTGATATGATAATTGCTATGTTAACAAAACCCATCACAATTCTATTTACATAGAATTATGTGTGAATCTAAGTATTACATGTCCTGTATGGGCGGGACTTGTGATAGGAGGATTTATATGATGATTGATTGCAGTTTATTATACTTAAAAATATATCACAAAATAATATAATTCTAAGAGTAATTAAGAAGATTACCAAGTTACCCTTGATAAAATTCACTCTCAAAAATATATATAATATAATATAAAAATACGTATATCAAACCGGGTAAGTATGATCACCCGGGTCGTTTTCCCCAATGACTAGTGCAATTGAAACCACGTTTTAAGTTCGGATCCTGATTTGAATAAGCAAGTTGATGATTTGTTAATCTAGAAAAAATTATACTAAAGAGATAAAATGATAAGACACTTAATAAAAAGCCTTAATTTTTACTTTTTAATTAAAGTCTAATTAAACTAATTAAAAATTAAACCTAATTACTAATTAAAACTATTAAACTTAATTAAAACTTAACTAAGGACTAATGGTGCAAATACCTAACAAACTAACGGAGGGACTAATCTGAAAAGCAATTAAAATCGAAAAGTTACACTTTCTACCCTAAGAATCTATCCCGACAACAAACTAAGACCCGAATTAAGGTGAAATTTGAAAAGTGCTTAAAATGAAAAACTCAAAGAAGCAAAGTTGTAAAGGAAGCTAGTGGGAACAAAATTAATAAAAACTTCAAGGACTGAAAATCTCAAATAAGCTCAATAAGAGCTTATTTCTAAACTGATTACAGAAAGTGAGGTTTTGAGCTTATTTTCACTTAAACAGCCATAAAATACTCAAATTAAGCTTAAATCTAAAAAGGAGAAGTGATCTAGAAAGCTTATGATGTGCTTAATCTAACATCAAGATAAGATATCACTACATTCGAGAACTGGTGAGTGAAGGGACGTTATCATTGAAGAAGATTCTTAAAGCAAAGAACCCTGTAGATATGCTCACCAAGGTGGTGACAACAGAGAAGTTGAAGTTTTGCGCAACTTGAAAATTTTAAAATCTTGTGTAAAAGACTTGAAAACCTACATGATTGTTTTATTGTTTCAATCGTAACAAATCATAGTAGTGAATTTAATAAATTACAATTTAGGAGCTTTTGTGAACAACATGGAATGTCTTATAACTTGTTCGGCCTGTTCATTTCTCATTCGAGTGAGATTGTTGAAAGAACACATCGCAAGTTAAGAAAGATGAGTTGTGCTATGTTATACGAGAAATCCATTCCACAAAAGTTTTGGTGTCATGCATTAAATACGGAAACATACATCTTTAATAAGGTCTATATTAGAAAACTTATTAATAAAATACCCTATGAAATCTTTAGAAATAGGAAGCCGTCATTAGAGTACTTTAAGGTCTTTGGTTGTGAAATATTCATACTTAACACTAAAGTACATCTCACCAAGTTCGACCTAAAGTCGTACAAAGGTGTGTTTTTAGGCTATTGTCAAACTAGTAAGGCATACATAGTGCTTAATAAGGAAACAATGAGAATTAAGGAATCTCTCAATGTGACATTTGATGAGAGTTTGCCTGAGCCTAAGTCATTTCCTTTTGTAGAAGATGAAAGGATCAGTGAACCCGTAGTTCAAGATCCGGTTAGGTCTTCGTCATTATAAGCTAATGCCTCGGAGCTCGGTTATCCTAAGAGTGTAAAAGAAGCTAGAGGTCATACAATTGAACAAGTTATTGGTGAGTTGAATGAGACAACACTTAGGTCTAAGACAAAACAAGCTTAGGATTTTTGCATGACATTTTCCAAAGTCCAAATTGCACAAGTCTAGTTGAGGTTGTCCATGGTTGACATGCACCATAAGATATTGATTTGAGTGAGGTATTGAGAGAAAACTTAGAGGTCTAGAAGTCGTTTGCACTACCTTTATATAATTGTGTTGTTAGAGCTTATGTGCTATGTGCTAGGATTTATGTAAAAGGCATGAAAGTGAAGCAACATTGTTGTTTTAACTAGATGAAGGATAAATGACAATGCATTATTCAAACTATGGTTGACATTATCTTGGATTCTACATGTCAAACCTATGTGTTATGAACAAGAAATTTGATCTACATTTTGTCAATATTGTGATGATCATCGCCTCACATATTTAAATATGTAAAATCGACTTATTTGCAACGTTGCATGCTCTATTCCCCACGATAGACATGAAAGATTAAATAGACAAATTCATTGACAAAATCACTTTTGATCGCAACTCAACCTTGTGATGATGACGTTGTATTTGTGTCAACTTGTTCATTTTATATCTTAATTGCATGCTACGTGTATTAGGGTAGAGAAGAAAAGAAAAGAACTTTATGCAAACACACAAACTACTCACATAGTTAAAGAGATTTCTTTTAAAATTATATTTTGTATGGTATTGCATAACATACTAAAATACACAAAGAATAAACATGATAATATAGTCCTCTCGTCCGATAAACTATGGAGTTAATTCACCATACACTATAATAATTAATAAAGAATAATTATTCAAAATTTTAATCCATACCTTAATTTATAAAACAAACACTTCTATTACATTTTAAACATTTTCGTGGGGGTTTATTTCCTGTCAATATTCAAATGTCGTCTTTGGGTGTGAAGCTTCTTGGGGGAGCTGTTAGTAGAGATGCATATTTTATTAGTGGTATGGCTATGAGGACAACCGCGAATGCTGTTGATTTGATGAGTCTTCTTCCATAGTTACATGACCCATAGAGTGAGATTCTTTTGCTTCGATCATGTATGGGTATTTCCAAACTCTTTTTGGGTTTAAGGACTTATCAACCTGTACACATGGAGGATGCAACCTTGTTTTTTGACAAAGGTTTGCGTAGGTCAATCGAGAATATAATGGTTTGTGGAGGACCTTCTTTAGAGACTTATAGTGGCAGCTTGCTTCTTTACCCATTCGTCTTGGTGGTTTGGGGTTGTACTTGGCAAAAGTAGCTTCTTTCTATGCTTTCGTGGCTTCGAGGGCCTAATCTTGGGTGCTACAAGACCACATTTTACGTGATAGTGGCATATATGGTATGGATGATGATTATGTTTCTGCTTTGGCTTGTCTACGTGATACGATTCCAACCTTTGATTTTAGCTATTTCACTAATAAGGACACCACCCCCTTTGAAACCCAACAAACACTGAAGAGTGCCATTTTTAGTGAAACGGTCAAGGATATGGAAGTCCACTTTGACATGACTATGAAACAAAAAGTGGTTTTTGAGTTTCTATGCGAACCACATGCTCAAGTTTTCCTACTAGTTATCCCTATATATATCACTTGTGGAATACCCCAATATCCTTAAGTATCGCCTAATGATTCCATTATTTTCGGTTGATGCAATAGGCCTTGTTTGTCGCAAGGCATGTTTGGATTCCTTTAGGGAACATGCAGTTCATTGTAAAGAGCTCACAGACTTCAAGTATCGACACAATATGGTTAGAGACTTTCTTTTAGA
>BQNB010144652.1:0-16826 GCA_026074375.1 Tanacetum coccineum
TCACCTTAATAGGGGAAATCTGATTGATGGAAAAAGTATATAAAGTGAAAGTAACGGCTTCGTCACACAACCTAGGGTAATATGTCAAATCTTAGTTTGATTGTTTATGTTTCAAAACTTTATAAAGTTTAACATACATATTTGATTCATTAATTTTATGGAAATATTGTATCACTGTTCGGGGTTTGAGTAGCAAGGACACTTTAAATTGTAAATCCAGCAAACTCGTCAAAACGTATACCCAAATGAAACTCCTTACATGAAGCTCCCTAGTAACGTGATATGATAAGATTTTAAGTTTCTTTAAAAGTTAGTCGATGATAAATTACGTTAAATATATAACGTAATTGTTTTATAATGCGCCGATTGATGATTAATAACGATTAATGTGTTGGGTTTTAATAAAATCGAGTTTTATAATATTAATATATTTTTATAATTTATATAAAATATTATATTTTATATTTTTAAGTTTGTAAAAATGGCAATATATACTCTTGGTTTATAAACTTTTACAACTTTAGTCCTTTATATATAAAGTATATATAATTTAAACCTTTAAATTTGAAACTTGGCAAAATAGGTCTTTATAGTTATAACTTTAGAATAATGACATTTTTAGCCCCTTTAGTTATAAATTTCCAAAAGTTACGATATATACCCCTATGCATGGAAATATTTGCAAAACAAGTCCAAAAAGCCATGCAGGCTTATTTTAAGATTCTAAATGATATTTGCAGGTTATAGCTTATTAGAATAAGCTAAAATAAGATGTTCTAACATAACAAAAGTTTAGAAAAAAGATTTGTTAGCTAGAAAATCAAAATAGGTCGTTTTTAGGGTTTTAATAAAAAACACATGTGTTTGAGGATTCAAAGCTTCAAACATAAGTTCATATATGATCTTAAGAGTATAATGAACATTCTAATATAGAATATAAGCTTATGGAACAAGATCTTAGGCTTACTTGAGCTAAAATGGGTCAAAATGGGTTTTTATGACTCATACACCTAGGAATGGCTTCAAGACTTTGTTTTTATTGCCTATTGGCTTCTATTATGAGCTTAGGGACTTCTCTTGATCTTATGTTGCTGCTAGGGAATGGTTAGAACTCCATTTGAGTGTGTGAGATGAGTTTTGAGGGATGATTTGAAAGTGTTGTATGGTTCGGCTATTTATAGGGTGAAAACACCCTTAGTGCCCAAGTTTTCTTGGGGATTAAGGGTTAGGATCCATAGTATGATGACTAAGGATGCCCAGTGATTAGTATGGGAGTCTATGATAGTAGCTAAGCAAGGTGGAAGGTGTTGAAGGGGTGTTTAGAGGCCATAGGAGACAAGGAGGTGATTTTGCAACTTAGAGGCCAAGTATTTTAGCAAGGAGGTGATGAAGGTGGTTGCTAGGCTGCTTGGTGATGTCATGGTGAGGTCATGGAGGTGCTAGGATGGGTGCTTGTGTTTAAAATGGGTCAAAATGGAAGCAAATGGGTTACGGGTTCATTTCATTTCGGGTTAGGGTTTTAGGGTTTTAATTCATGTTATGGTTAGGGTTTAAGATAGTTTAGGGTTTAGGATTAGTGTTAGGATTAAGGTTTAGGGTTTAGGATTAAGGTTTAGGGCTTAGTTTTAAGGTTTAGGGTTTAGTTTTTAGGTTCAAAGTGAAATTAGGGTTTTACGGTTTTGTTTAGGGTTTAGGCTTTTAGATTAGGGTTTTAGATGACTTAGGGTTTAATTTTAGGGTTTAGGAGTCATGCATTAAGTGCATGTACCTTGTGTTAATGTGGTGGTAAGAAACCAAAGTGATTTAGGAGGTAAAATGACCTAGTTTGACTTTCTTGCATTATTAACTTGTACATTAAGCTTTAGAAAGTTGTAACTTGATTCAGGAGGAAAAAGATATTCAAATAATATGTATTGATACTTGTACACATGCTTTAAAGGCTTGTACATTCATTTTATATGTATACATTACATATAATTAGGGTTTTGATGTAAACGTTAACATTTAATGCTTGTTTTGATATAACGTTTTGAAAAGTACGTTAAATGGATAATGTACTTGGTAAAAATGATATTAAGATATAGACTTGACATATTAGGATGTTTACATGATATAAACATAGATAGAATGGGATTGATAGAGGTTGTGTGAGCTCGTTTACTTTAGTTATGTAAACTACGTTACATAATGGAATAAAGCGAAAAATTTCCCTGTAAAAAGGTGGTATATAAAGTGCATCTAATTTAATAGATGGATATTACAGTGCATCTAATTTAATAGATGGATATTTACATTGATGAAAATTTCGGGTTGTTATAGTCCCCCAACCTTAAAGAAATCTCGTCCCGAGATTTAGTTGAATGATGGAGTGATGTTTGTAAATAATCAAGTGAACAATTTACAAATCGAAAGAAGTCTAGAGACTTATTTGTATGATGGTAATAATGATAATGATTGAATGATCAAAAAAGAATTATTTGTTCAAACAGATTGAAAGAAAATTGTTTGTACGAATGCCATATACTTAAGTTCACTTATTTATAATTTGTCATTTACAAACAGAGGCGTCCCAATCCTTGTAACTGAGAATTTATAAATTTATAGTTCGATGGTTTATAATTTCCTTATTCAAATAAAGAAGCGTCCTAATTCATTTCAATAAGATGATTATAAATCATCCTACTTAAGCATAAAACATGATATCAAAACGGTGTTAAGTAGAAGATGTTTCCTTGGTGGTATGATTTTCCAAAATCATGAGAAGAATAATGAGACATTTAATTGCACGATATTGATCCAGAAATCACACTTGGAGAATTTGGCATACAATTCCTCCTTTCTGAGTAATTCCAAAATTATTCTCAGATGATCTGCGTGTTCTTCTTTGTTACGAGAGTAGATGAGAATATCATTGATGAACACTCTCACAGATTTATCCAAGTATGGTTTGCACACACGATTCATGAGATCTATGAATACAGCAGGTGCGTTAGTTAAACCAAAAGGCATCACTTGAAATTTATAGTGTCCGTACCTTGTTCTAAAAGCAGTCTTGGGAATATCTTCATTCCTTACTCTTAGATGATGATAACCTGATCTTAAGTCGATTTTCAAGTAAACACTTGATCCTTAAATTTGGTTGAATAAGTCATCGATCCTGGGTAATGGGGAACAATTTTTTTACAGTAAGTTTATTTAACTCCCGGTAATCGATACACATTCTGAAAGATCCGTCTTTCTTTTTGAAAAATAAGATAGGAGCTCCCCAAGGTGAAGTACTTGGTCAGATAAAACTTCGGTCTGCCAATTCTTGAAGTTGGTTAGATAGTTCCTGCATTTTTGAAGGAGCTAATCTATAGGGTGCTCGGGTTACTGGTGCCGCTCCTGGAATTAAATCGATTTGAATTTCTACTTGATGAACTAGAGGTAGGCTAGGTAGATCTTCAGGAAAAACTTCTAGGAATTCTCTGACTACTTTTACGTCTTCCAGTCGTTTTTCATCAGATTTCTTCTCCATTACTTGAGCTATGAAAACTTGACATCCCCTGGATATATACCTTTTGGTTTTTATACAGGATATGAGGCTTAGTCGAGTTTTACTTCGATCACCTCGGTTGATTAAAGTTTTACCATCGATTAGGATGTGGACGACTTTCTCGTCACAGATGATTCTGGCATGATACTTGGATAACCAATCCATACCGATGACAACGTCGAAACTACCTAGTTTAATCGGCATAAGATCAATTTCGAAAGGTTGGTTTAACAAGGTCAGAGTTGCACCCTGAATAACAGTATTATGAAATAGCGAGGTATAACAGGATAATAATTGTATTATATCATGAACAACTTGCCTTCATACTTTACATAGTTAAAATTTGACAATTGTTGTTATTTATACCACACATCCCGTGGTTAGGTTCTAACAAAACTATAACTAGGATCTAATCTAGTAGTCCGAGGGTCCTTTGTTTCTGCAGTTCCTGGTCTGATGGCCCACTTTGTTACAAGTCTGACATCTGACAGTACAAGGTCCTGTGTGATGTAGAGTAGTTCATCTCTTGCATAAAGGATGGGGTCCAACATACCCATGGTTTTCAGTTGGGGTAGCAGCATAGGCCCTGAAGGTTTCTTGCCTTCTATTCTATTGTTGATGGTGATCATTGTTGTGGTTGTCATTGTTGTTGTTACGGTCGTTTTGGTAGTTGTTGTTGTTGAAGGTTCTTCTATCATCAAACTTTCGTTTGTGATCATTGGTTCCCTGCATAGAATTATGCCTTGTTACTTGATCCATTAACCTCTGGGTTATGTTAATGGCTTCCTCTAAAGTTTGAGGCTTTGAAGCGGTAACATTTCCTTCAATACTTCTGGGTAATCCTCCGATGAAAGCTTCCATGTGTTTCTTGGTGTTTGGCATCATAGTGGGACACAAGGTTGTCAATTCCTGGAATCTTCTCACATATATCTTGAGATCATTCCCCTTCATAGTCAGATGGTAAAATTCGCTCTTCCATCTTATGGACCTCAGTTCTGGGATAGTACATCTTTATCAAAAGCTTCTTGAATTCAACCCATGTAATCTTGTAAGCTTCTTCTATCCCAATAGGTTGGAAAAAAAATTCTACCAGGATAGAGCTTATTCAGTTAAAATACCAGTAGTAAACTTCACCTTGCAGTCTTCGGTACAGTTGCTACGGGAAAACACTGATTCAGTTCGCTCAAACTAGCAGATAAGTCCAACAGCTCCTTCTGAACCTTTGAAGTTGATAGGTTGGCAGCTCATGAACTCTTTGTAGCTACACATTCTTGCTACAGGATATTCTCTTTCTCCAGTGTTCCTATTATTATTGTCAGTATTTTCCATAGTAGCAACTTGTGCTCCCAGAGCTGCGGAAACACTATCAGCTAGTTTCTTGATGGCGGCCTGAGTCATGGCTGGTGCTGCAGATGTTGATGTCCTTTTGGGAGGCATTCTATCAACATAAGACAACACGGAATAAGAGTGATATTACAAGTCATTGTCAAAATTTTCATACATAGTGGTATTGGAATCATTTGACATAGATACTTAATTGATACAAGTTCTAACAAAGTAATACACATCCCTTGGTATTACATTTGGAATCTAAGATTTTCAGAGATGAACATTTAAACAAGCATTTGACTCATTAGATTCCTCGGGGACTGGTTCACTTCCTAGTGGTCGTGGTATGATCCATAATGAGTTATCTAACTCTGCGAAGATAGACTCATCAAAGGGGTAATCTGGTGGTGGTGTAGTTGACCTAACCGGTGATGAAGATCCTACTGATGAAGATGGAGATATTGGAATGGGTGATTCAACAGGAGTCTCAGTGTCTTTAGGTGGTGGAATCTCTTCGGGAGGAAAGAAATCTCGGGAATCAAACATTGGTGGTAGTGATAATACTAGAGATGGAGGCACGACAGTTGGGGGTGGAATAGTAACTTGTGGTGGACTAATGGCATCATATGCTTGCATAACCTTCATATAGGGGTCATTATGAAAAAGTGAAAGAGTTGGTGAAGCTATTGGAACTAAACCAGATGAATTATTTGAAGATTCAGAAGAAGTATTTTCCCGGTGAAGCTGGGAAATAGTCTAGAAATTTAGAGGAAAAAGCATCCTCAATATCGGAAGTAGGGTGGTTGGGAGAAGACATCACTCTGTTAACAACCCATTGGTAAATAACATAAGTTATTTATATAAAGTATAATAGATATGTATCTTTACATACTATTTGGGAGATGTAGTGGCACAGAGGACTTTCTTGGATGGAAAAAAGAAAAGTAGTTATAGTTAAGGTTTTAACCTTGTTCTCTATAACCGTGGCTCTTGATACCAATCTGTAACACCCCCATTTTAACACCCCCATTTTGACAAATATAGCAGCGGAAGCTAATCTGGGGTATTACTTCATAGTACAACAGTCATAATCATAGAAAACGAATCGTAAAGAGACGTTTTGGAAAATTTAGTTATCATTCATTTATTCATCAGAGTTTTACAAAAGAGAGGTCCCAAAATCTAGAAACATAAAGTTTGAATGATAACAATTTAGCCATCTTCAAGTCCGTGCCACTCCGTGCCATAAGATGCTCAGTTACCTGAGATAAACATGCTAAAAAGGTCAACACAATGGTTGAGTGAAATTCATAGGTTTATGATAAACAGTTTGAATACAAGTTCAATAGTGGGTTACGTTGTTATACACCCATAGTTTGTAATAATTGCATATACAATTATCATGGAAAAACAGTATTATTGCCCTAAGCTCATGATATCAATACGTTAACATGGAAATCACCGTAGTGACATTGGTTGAGGAACAAATGTCCTCGTGGAAAGGTAACTTGCCAAAGTTACCCATTATAATCAAATATAGTGCTATTGGTACCAAAAGTATAGGCACACCAACGGGAGTCGTCACACCCCGATAGATCTATCCACAATATTCGCGTTCACTCGCAAGTGACTAATGGTTCATGATTAAGAAATATTGGCAGTAAAGGTGACTTAGGCAATAATAAATCAGGATAACATACAGTTAGAAAAATACTCGTATTCATGGTTTATAGCATGTATCCCCCTCGCGGGTTTATGAAAACATTAGAAGATTTAAAATGCGAGGCTATGAACTCACCTTAACAGGGAAATCTGATTGATGGCAAAAGTATATGAAATGAAAGTAACGGCCTCGTCACGCAACCTGGGGTAATATGTCAAGTCTTAGTGTGATGGTTTATGTTTCAAAACTTTATAAAGTTTAACGTATTATTAATTTATGGAAATATTGTATCACTGTTCGGGCCATCATAATTCAGATGCCATGTAGTAAACGTTTGAGGAGGCAGGACACTTTAAATCGTAAATCCAGCAAACTCGTCAAAACGTACCCAAATGAAACTCCTCACATGAAGCTCCCTATTAACGTGATACGATAAAATTTTTAAGTTTCTTCAAAAGTTAGTAGATGATAAATTACGTTAAATATATAACGTAATTGTTTTATAATGCGCCGATCGATGATTAATAACGATTAATGTGTCGGATTTTAACAAAATTGAGTTTTATAATATTAATATATATATATTTTTATAATTTATATAAAAATATTATATCTTATATTTTTAAGTTTGTAAAAATGGCAATATATACCCTCGATTTATAAACTTTTACAAGTTTAGTCCTTTATATATAAAGTATATATAATTTAAAATTTTAATTTTGAAACTTGGCAAGATAGGTCCTTATAGTTATAATTTTGGAATAATGACATTTTTAGCCCCTCTAGTTATAAATTTCAAAAATTTACGATATATACCCCTATGCATGAAAATATTTACAAATCAAGTCCAAAAAGTCATGCAAGCTTATTTTAGGGTTCCAAATGATATTTGCAGGTTAAAGCTTATTAGAATAAGCAAAAATAAGATGTTTTAACGTAACAAAAGTTTAGAAAAAGGATTCGTTAGCTAGAAAATCAAAACGGGTCATTTTTAGGGTTTTAATAAAAAACACATGGGTTTGAGGATTCAAGGCTTTAACAAGAGTTCATATATGATCTTAAGAGTATTATGAACATTCTAATACATATTATAAGCTTATTGAACAAGATTTTGAGCTTACTTGAGCTAAAATGGGTCGAAATGGGGTTTTTGGGTTCGTACGCCGACTTCAAGGGCCCTTTTTTTCTTGATTCTTGGCTTCTATTATGAGCTTAGGGACTTCACTTGATCATCCTTGGTCTGGTTTAAGACTTCATTTAAGTGGTGATAAGTTTTTGAGGTGTGTTTGAATGGTTTGTATGTTTCGGCTATTTATAGGGTTAAAACACCCTTGGTGCCTAAGGTTTCTTAGTGTGGTGGCCAAGGGCTGTAGATTAGTGACTAAGGGAGGGATAGTGATGAGTAAGGTGGGTTAGGAAACTAGGCATGCAAGGTGTGGGAGTTATAAGGGTGCGGATGGATATGGGTGACAAGGAGGTAAAAAAGAAAGACTTGGTGGCCAAGGTGTTGATGGAGGTGCTTGGTAGGCTGCTTGAGGAGTTAGGGTGCTAGCTTGACTTAAAAATGGGTCAAAAATAGATAAAAAGGGGTGTTAGGTTCATTTTATTTTGGGTTAGGATTTAGGGTTTTGAATTCGAGTTAGGGTTAGGTTTTAAGATAGTTTAAGGTTTAGGATTAGTGTTAGGATTAAGGTTTAGGGTTTAGGATTAAGGTTTAGGGCTTAGTTTTAAGGTTTAGGGTTTAGTTTTAGGTTTAAAGTGAAATTAGGGTTTTAGGGTTTCGTTTAGGGTTTAGGGTTTTAGATTAGAGTTTAGAAAGGATTTAGGGTTTAGGTTTAGGGTTTAAAAGTCATGCATTAAGTGCTTGTACCTTGTGCTAAAGTGGTGGTAAAGTTTAAACATGATTTAGGAGCTTAAATGACCTAATTAGGTTTTTAGGCATGATTAGCTTATACATTGTGCTTTAGAAAGTTGTAACTTGAATTAGGAGGGAAAAGATATTCAAATGTTATGAGTTGTACACTTGTACACAGGCTTTAGAGGCTTGCACATTCATTTTATATGTACATTACATATAATTAGGGTTTTGATATAAACTTTTAACGTTTAATGCTTGTTTTGGAATAACGTTGTAAATGGTACGTTAAATGGATAACGTATATGGTAAAAATGATATTTAAACATAGACTTGACATATTAGGATGTTTACATGATATAAATATAAATATAGATGGCATTGGTAGTGGTTGCGTGAGCTCGTTTAATTTAGTTATGTAAACTACGTTACATAATGAAATATGTTTAAATATCATTTTTATCTATGTTTATATCATGTAAACATCTAGCATGTTATTATCAATTGGTTGCAATGTTATAATAACATGCTAGATGATGCGATTAGGAATATAACGTTTGATGATATGAAATTCTATAGAGAAGCATGTTTTGGTAATGTTAAAGGTAGGAATTTTAGACTGTTTGGGTTGAAGTCATGATGAACATTTTGGAGTTGATGTATTGTACTTAAAATCATACTTAAATCTTAACCTAGATGTTTCCCAACTTGAAATGTAAGAAGAGGTTCTTGTGTTTGAGGTTCCCAATGACCAAGTGGTCAAGGAATTAAAAACATATGCAGATGTAGAACCAACAATTGATGAAGCTAGAAATGAGGAACAAGTTGTAGCATTTAATAATTTTATATTTTGTTAGGCCAACTCAATGCCTAATTATCTTTCACTTGGATTTGAATACAAAATATCCTAATTGTAAGATGTTCAGCCTGAGTCTATAAGAAAGACTCTGAGGACCAAACACAATGACTTTGAAAACCAAAAACGTAATTTACTCGAACAAATATAAACGGATCCATATGCTACACGTGTAAAAACACACGTCTTTTCTAGTCATTCCTTTCTTTAACCAAAATCCAAATGACTAACACACCCTCCACTTGTACGTGACACATGTTCACTTGTACATCAACTTCACTTTAGTCACTTCATATATAAATATGTATACTATATCCTGTTTTGTAGCTCAATTTATGTGTTTATAAACCTTATGTACAATTATATAGCTTGATATTGTTAGAGAATGATAAAACCCTGTTGGTTGTGATTATTATTCATGCACTTTATATAGAGATTACATGAGAAAACCCTAATGAACCCTAATGGACCGAAAGCCCACAGACCGGGCTTGAGCCAACTAACCTATTACCTAATACTCCCCGGCAGTCCGAGTGGTGAAATCACGAAAGCTCGGACTGAAGATAAACATAAAACATTAATGCTATAACTATTTTATTGATGGAGATCTAGCAGCGAATAGAGAAACGGAGAGAGCCTTTGAAGTCTTTAAATCTTTACATGCAGCGGATAGAGAAACATAAAGGATAACTCAAAGTATCCTAACAATTGTGTGGATTTGTGACCTAGCACAAATCACCAACACAAATAACAATTGTGTGGATTTGTGACCTTAGCACAAATCACCAACACAAATAACAAAAAACAGAAAATCGTGTTGATCTGTGACCTAACACAAATCACAAACACAAATAAAAAAACAATAAAACAATAAAACAAATATAACTTTTAAAAAAACATAAAACTAAAGATAGATCTGATCATTAAAAATCCCACATCAACTTTCAATTCCTCCACCTTTGTGATGACTAGAGGTGCAAACCGGAACCGGTTTTTTTAAAAACCGGTCAACACTAGCCGTTATATACGTTTTTAAAAAAACCCGGTTTTAACCGGTTTAAAAATAAATAAATTCAAACGGTCATATAACCGTTTATAGCCGTTTTTTTGATGATTTTAAGCCATGGATTGGTAGTATAAATACATGTAATGAGTTGAGGTTAAAAACACATCAAAAACACTCACTAATCTCTCTTTAATCTCTCTAATTTCTCTAATCCCTCTATAATGGAAAACTCACAATCACAACAAGCTTCCACTAATCCCTCCGTTTCTACTAGCCATGTACGAAAAGTTTACACAACTGATGATGTTGTGCAAATTAGACCAACTACGAGAAAAAAAGGAGATGTGTTTGGTCTAATTACGATTTGTGTGTTATGTTTGATGGGGTGGAAAGGCGCGTTGCAAGAAATGTTAGAAATTTTTTTAAAAACCCCAAGTTCTAACCAATACACTAAGGACTCATTAGAGGGTTGTAGTGCCGGTTAGCAATGATACGTACACAAGGTACTATTGGTGCGTATGGTCAAGTTGTTATATTTGTTAAATGATGCGGTTGACTTGATTTTATGAAGTTTGTCATTCAGCAAGCGCTTCATTCAAACCACTTCGACAACGTCAAACTACGGAGATATCAAAAGGAGGCTACAAACCGCGGTTCATATCAACCCTGTAAGTCGTTATACTCTTAGAAGTGATGATTTTTAAATTTTGGGAAACCGGCTATAAAGTTATTATTGGTGGTTTTCGTGATTATAAATATGGTGTTTCTATAACTACGGAAAAAATTCACCTAATTTACTGGACCGCTCCACTGGTACGGCAATTTCTTATTTAGCTGTTAGGCTCATTGGTTTAATTACGAATCTTGGTTATTAATGAAAACAGACAATTCTTTTTATAACTATTTGGTTATCCTAATTCGGGATTTCATAATTTAAGATAACTTTTACTTGTCATTTATTTTTTTTTATTGAATATAATTAGATATAAGTTTTTTACGATTTCACTAGATAATGCATCCATAATAATACTAGAGTAAGGAATTATTAAATTACATTTAAAACCCGTTTTAGATGGTGTTTTTTTCATTCCCGTTGTGTTGCTCATGTTATAAATTTATCTGTGCAAGCGGCATTAAAAATATGTGATAGTTTAAAGATGAAATTTAAGGGTTTATTAGTAACTATATATAGTTCGAGTAACGAACGACAAATGAACTATAGACGTTTTCGTAAACAGTGTGGTGAAGAACCCCTAGGACCTGGCTTATGATAATGATACTAGGTGAATTTTAATTGCAATGATGTTTGGAAAATTTATTACGACAAACGTGAGATTTAAACGCTTTTAATGAAACACTTGTTAATAGAAATAAGTGCGTTTCGATAAGCGACCAAGATTGGGATCTACTAAATGATTTAACTATTTTTTTACAGGTTTTTAAAGGGGCAACAACTATATTATCGGGTGTTTATTACCCAACTAGCTCATAAGTTTTAAATCAAATTTATGCTATGACTGGGAAAATTTGACGAATTAAAACCTCCATAGTCAAATGTTTAGAAGAATGGTTAATTTAAGTTATAAAAAAGAAATTTGTTTAAAATATTTTGCTAATTTTCCTTTGGTTTTTACTTATTTCGCCGCACTTATTTCATGTTTAAATGTTGGGTAGGCGTAGAACTTTTATCTAACAAGTATAATGAACAATTTTGACTTATCCTTTGGGTTAGACGCTAACAAAACCCGACCAAAATATATAAAAATCCCAAATTTTTAAAATTTAAACGAATACTTTAAAAATTTATTTGGAATTTTTGCAAACAAAATATGGTCAACAACAAAACCCAATTGTTTGATCAACTTGCGGGACGGATCGTCTAGAAATGGCAAGTGAATTAATATAAACCTTATAATAGTTTATTTGAAGGCGCATTACAAAGCGTCAAAACGAAACATCGGCCCATCAAGCACGAGTTGGTGGACAATATTTCGACTAAAACTTTTTAATAACTTTAAGGCCCGAGAGTTTACAAACTTGAAATTTTGGCTTGTGGAAAGAAAGGGGAAATCCTATTTCACAATTTTTATACGGGTATGGCTCAGTGAATTATTTAACGGGTCCAAGCTTCGACGATTGCTTCCGAATTGGCATTTTATTAGCGGTCTTAGATTAATCGGAAAGAAGGTAAGGAATAACTCCCAATACTTGGAGTTTGTGTTTTTGTTTGAAAGATTATTTGGACGGAGTAGATAGGGTACAACATGAAACATCGTTGGAAGGTCCGATATTAGAAGACGTTGAAGAAACAATAGCAAGAGAAGAAGTTGATTTAGGGATATCACCTCCGAATCACCGAATTAGATAAAGGTGAGTTTGAAGACTTAGATTATTTGAACACGTAGATGTAAGGAAGATTTTTTGGAGATGTAATTGGATGAGTATATCGGGTGATGGCTATGCCGAAGCTCGACAAAAACTTGAGTACCACTAATATGTTCCGGGGATGCGCCATTGACAAGAAGCTCGAAATGTATTAGTATTTATATATTTTTAGTTGTATAATTGTATTGTTTAAATAAAAGTTATGTTGTATTTTTTTAGTATGTTTCCGGCGCAAATAAAAAGTTATGATTGTATTTGTTTAGTATGTTTCCGATATATTGTTTAATTAAATGTTTGATAATTAACAAGTTTATTAAATAAATGTTCGAAGTTTAAAATTCCGAAACATGATTTATAAACGCTAACACACTAATAACATATTACTAACCTGCACATGAAAAAGAAATTAAGTTTAATCTTTTTTCTTAACACACATAAACTTACTAAATTAATAGTAATATTATACATCTAAATCTTACTATACCATTTCTCACTCATGATGAATCTCAAACTTAACTTCAAACTTGAAAGATAAATATTTGGACACATCAATTCAAATATCATCTCATGCCATGTAGTCAGGTGTATCATCACCACCATGTTTATACACTTATTTCCTTTGTATAGCACCAGAACCAAGGCTAAACATATTTCTAGAAGTGCTCTTTCGAGTATCCAAACAATCTGCCCAATCACTATCTGTAAAACCAATTAACTTGAAATCTGGAACATTAGTGTACCAAATACCAAAATTTGTTTTTTTTGGGTAAAGGGTTTCCCCGGTAAATAGTATTACACCAAAAAAGCTTTTAAGTACAAGGGATATAGATGGTGTCCTATATCACAACCCGTTACATGGGCAACAAGCATGCACATCAAGTGCAACATACCAAAAACCAACATAAGAGTGACATGCCACTCTTATGAACTAACAATGAAGAACAAATGTCTTCACACAAACATAAACTAGGAAAATTCCAAAGTACACAAACACATTACTAGCGTATTCTTCCTAATTTAACTTGCCTCAATGGGAGACATTACCACACCCATCGAACTTCCATTACTTTCAATCATGACCATTGAACGAATAGCATATTAATTTGCAAATCCGCACTCGCTCATAATTGAGCTTCAAATCCATCATAGAAACCAAAATCCATCAAAAGAGATGGAGACTTCCACATCCATCAAGCTTCTCTTAGATACCTCATAAACGCCATTAGCTTGTAGACTCAATCAGAACACCATACATGATCAAATCTAGACGAAACAGATTGAAACACTGTAACATCTTACGACAACCCTTAAACAGGTTTTAAATCAATGAGAAACCAGATCCATGGTGATTTCAATGCACAACATAAATTCCATAGTTAAAATTCACGCAACAACTTCCAACTCGAAACCCTAAACAATAACTGAGTGAGATTGTTACAAGGATCTACAGAAACCCATACAGATCCTACTTCCATGATAACCAATTTGCTGCTACTTTTATTAACCACGAATGCCTAATAGGAATCCCATATCAGTAGTCAATAAAACCAAACGACCAGCTTCCACTCTCTCTGCACCCACGACCAATTTCCAGAATAGTACCATGAACCAATATGATCCTAGGAACCCTACTTTTCATGGTTACACCATCAGAAGGTGTTTTCAAGAATATTAAACAATCAAGGGCCATAAACACGCCTCCAAAACAACAACACAACTATCACACACCGTGATCAGATATAGATATAACGTATACATGTGCGATATCAGAATCAAACCCTACATGGGTCGATTAAATAGAAAACAAACCTCCAATAAAATTTATCGAAACCCTAGAAAGGAAAACGATCAATCAATATGTATCCTTAATAAGTATGAATCAAATCGAATCAAAGCAGATTAAGGTAGAGGTCGTTGTTTATATTTAATGGAGTTTTCTTGATAGATCTAACAAAAAAAACGTGTAACCCGCCACCCTTGTGAAAAGAAACAACCCAACAATTCGTATTGCATACCCTGAACAGGTAGAGAGGATGAAAGTGGGCAATTTTATGGCCGGAATAGTGGATAAGGGTGGCGGCCGGAAATCTCCAAGAGAGTATTCTCTTTGCTGCTCCAAGATGTTGCTTTGTGAGACTATGCATATATCTGAAAACGTAGCTAATAGGAAAGGCAATGTCGGGCCTTGTGTGTGTCAAATAGTTTAATCCACCTACCAAGCTTCTAAAGAATTTTCCATCTGCTTTTCGCGTTCCATCATTAAGCTGAAACTTTTCACCGGGGTTTATTGTGTGGCTTCAACTTCACAATTAGACATATGAAACCTTTTCAAAAGATCAGTAGTATACTTCTTTTGACATACGAATATTCCATCTTCCTTCTACAACACTCTAAGACCCAAAAAATATTGCAACAACCCCAAATCAGACATCTCAAATATGTTCACCATACAAGACTTAAACTCATCAACTAAGGCTCTTGAAGAACCCATGTAAATCATGTCATCGACATAATGGCAAACCATCAGAAAGTCATATTTCTCTTCCTTTTTCACAAAAATAGTAGGCTCTTTTTCACTTTTTATAAACCCGTTTTCTCAAAAAAAAAAGAATCAATTCTGCTATACCATGCACGGGGTGCTTGCTTTAAACCGTAAAGTGCCTTATTTAGTTTGTAGACTTTGTTTTTAGAATCACCAGTAACAAAGCCTTGAGGTTGCAAAACATACACCTCTTCATTAAGATCACCATTCAAGAAGGCGGACTTCACATCAAACTGGTATACCGGTAATTTTAGTTGTGCAGCCAAAGCAAGAAATACTCTTACTGTTTCAAATCGAGCAACGAGAGAAAACGTCTCCTCATAATCTATCCCTTATTCTTGTGAGTACTCTTTCGCTACAAAGTAAGCTTTATGCTTCTGAATACTTCCATCAGCATTGTACTTTGTTCGAAACAACCACTTGAGACCTACAATATTCTTATATGTCGGAGCATCGGCCAGTTCCCATGTTAAGTTCTTCTTAATTGCCTCAATCTCTTTAAGCATAGCATCTTGCCATACTTGATTCTTTGCTACTTCATCATAATCAGTGGGGTCTGAAACATACAAAGCAAATTGACATGAATCATAAACATCTTTCAAGTCACGAAACCTTGGAGGAGGAGAATCGGATGATGAGGCATCACTACTACTCGAGGAACTTAAAGATGGACTTTCGGGACTGTGTGGGCTGCTATGAGCAGGTGATGATGGCTCTGAAATTGGTTCAGTATCAGTTGTAGGAGTTTCATTATCACAAGGAATAAGTATTGTCTTGCCATCTTTGTTCATACTCCTAGGACAAGTAGCAGCTTTATTAAACATTACATCCTGACTTATGATTAGTTTTCCACTAACCGGATTGTATAATCGATATGCTTTGGATTGCAAACTGTATCCAATGAAGATACATCTTTCTGACTTCTTATCAAGCTTATGCTGAGATGTTTTTACCAAAGCATATGCTACACAACCAAACACTTTCAAGTTCCTTATGCTTGGCTTCACTCCTCTCCATGCTTCAAAAGGCATCGTGCTTAGAATTGCCTTCGTGGGGGACAAGTTCAAAAGATACATGAGCAACCGCTTCTGCCCATAGATTATCCTGAAGCCATTTTTTTTAACATGCTTCGTGCCATCTCTATTACTGTTCAGTTTTTCCGTTCAGCGATTCTGTTGTGTTTAGTCTTTATTTTAGCAAAAGTCCAGGGTAGTCAAGTGTTAAGTTTTTGTGGGCTAACTTGTGTCCCAAGTTCAGCCCATGTGTTTTAGGGTTTGTTCTCCCCCCTCATCTCTATAAAAGGAGGTGAGGGGGGAGGGGATTTTACACATCATTCTTTCAATACTAATCATCCGATTAGGGTTTATTATCTTGTGCTCTTTTTCTTTCTTTTCTGTCGATCCATATAATCTGCTAGGGTGTGTTCTTTAATCGGCATCGAAGTAATCCATTCTAGTATCGAGGTTGTAGGCTATCAAAACCTACAAGTGGTATCAAGATCCTTGGTTCAAAGGTTTTTCGATACTAGGTTCGAAGTCGTTAAAGGGTTGATCATTTTTTTAGAAGGAGCAAGGTTTCTGTTTGGGCTTCCAAGTTCAACGACAACAAGAAAAGTTACTGTTTGGTTCGTGAACAGTAACGGTAGCAGCAAGAAG
>BQNB010144653.1:1825-16826 GCA_026074375.1 Tanacetum coccineum
TATATATATATCAAACTCGTTTGTGGAAGTATTATAACTAGAGCTATTAGAAATAGAGGATTATATGTAATAATATTATGCAAATAAGCACCTAATGCAATCTTTGACGTATAAGAAGCTAGTTAGATATCTAACCAAGTTTAAGTTCTATCAATTCCTTAACTCTTTCAAAATTGGATAATAAGACCTCACTAGTTATAAAACTAATGATAGGCTCTAAGAACCCGTTTACGATCACATGATCGGATCTTTTAGATATTAGGAATTATGTAAATGATCACTATACCTTAGTAATTTTAGATGTCCACTATAAGCTTTCATAGACAAGATCCTTAGAAAATATGATAGGAAATTTAGTGTTTCTAAAGGCAAGCGGTCCAAATATCATGTTTAATGCTTGCATTCATTCACGTTTCCAAGAAGCTCTCAAAACTTCTTACCTTGAAGCGTTTAAACATATCTTCTGATACGTTAAAGGCATTAGTGATATTTGTAAGATGTTAGTTAACATCTTGGCTTTTAAAGAAACAAATCGCTCTTGCTTCATGTTCAACCAAAGCAGAAATATTAAGCGCAGGAAAGGCATGACAACAAACACTATAGATGAAGCAAGCTCCCATTGACTATGACATCCGCCTCGACGACATTCCGACCTTGTGCGACAGCTAAGGAATCATCGACTCAAACAAAAATCCCTAACACGTCAAGATTCTTAATTATGAACCCTTTAAAATTACCTACGTTTGAGTCTGAACAACTAAATCCCTCACACCTTGTTAAGTAATCACTTCATTATTAACAAACTCATCAATTTCATTCAAAATACTTAATAATCAAATTAAAATGTCATCATAAACTAAAATATCACATCCTACTTAAAAATTATCAAAAACTACCAAAACCAAAAACCATAAACCATAAAAATTGGCTCTCAGGTGCCCTCCAATCAATAAGGGGACTGACAGATTAACATGGGCGGTCCCCCAATCAATAAGGGGGCCAACTACTGACAAAATCATACAATTTCTCTTTTATTTTTCTTTTAACACAGAAATAAACTCACCCCCAAAACTGCTACTGTAGATGACGAAAATAACAAATCCAAAACATCAAATTACTATCTAACAACTCAAATTCAAGAGATAATCTCTAAGCAAGAAAATATACATCATCATCAACAATAAGAATTGTAAGTATCTTCATAAAGTCATCTCTGAATCATGTGTCTAAGATTCTATTTTTGCACAAAATCAAAATTGGGGATCTTCATTTTCTTTTTGTTTTTGTTCTTATGAAATTAAAACTAGAACTATACAAGACATAATCAATTCGATCTTGGAAATGCATATTTGAGAACACTTGTTTCAAATTAGAATTATACCTTAAAAATTATAAAAACCCCAACTAATTATTTTTAAAAATTCTCACGACTAGGAACATCATGAAATTCTTTCTACATAATTAATACACTCTAAAAACGATATTAATGCATTCACGACGAACTCGTGATTGTTGCCGAAATATATAATCTAATATATTTTTCGACACACTCAATTAAGCAAAAGTGAATAAAAGGGGCATTTGGATTATTTTATAGGTTTTCATTTTAGAGTCTAAATAATCGCTACCCCACATTTGTTGCATATAGACACACACTAGGTATCATGTTTCTATTGTTCGATTTATATTAAGACGATAACACATTTCTCATTTGTTTAGGAAACATCATGTCTCACATCCTTCAAGCCAAACTAAAATTAACCAAGAAATACATTCCCAAAATCTCAAATGAAACATATATTCCCAAACACCTAAAAAGCTCAATCCAAGATCTAGAATCTAGAACCATTCACGAAGGACGTATTGCAAATTCAATATTCTTGAGCCAAGACGACATTGAAACAATGTTTAATGCCATAGGCTTTCAACAAATTTATAATATAAACGAGTCCATTTGTCCAAGGTTCATTATTGAATTTTATTCTCACTTTGAAATTATAAGAAATATAGATAAATCTATTTCCGCAAAATTCTGGGCACTCGATATGTTATGCTCATTCACTCTTGAACACTTTGCCAATATTCTTGGTATTCCTTGTCAAGGTCAATGTGCCTATTCAGAAGAATGTTCTATTGACTCTCTTAAAAAGAATCAAGAAGTCGATGGTCCATATCGTACATTTATCCCTTCAATAATACAAATTAAAAACTCCATTCAAACTACTCCAAAATCATACTACAAAACACATCACACAACAAAGTTCACAAAATAAAACTCCGTGCGAACATGCAAACTTGGGATGAAATTCTTTGACAAAATGTTTTAAGTCTCGGAGAAGTTTGCGATCACATATCCGCCTCCTCTTATCATATGATGTAGTGCATCATGAACAAACAACCCTACAATCTTGCCTACTTCAGTTTCAACCGACCATCATCGGTCACTAACGAACCCAACTCTCCAATGCCATATGGCATGTTGCTCGCTCGTCTTTTTCACCACTTATCATCTACTCATCCGTACCTAAACAAATCCAAATACACTCTCTTCTCCTATGTCATGGCTCTCATGGGACATTACGAAGATTACTTTGAAGGTCATTGGGAACCACCTAGTGAGGATGAAAGCATAGGAAGCAACTGAGCTCATAGTGGTCACGGATGATGGCATGATTCTAAAAACTATTGTTGTAGTAAAAAATATTAGGAATCTTAAAACTTTTATTTGATTATGATATTTCGCATAATGCGAACTTAGTAGGATTAACTATATGTGATGGCTCTATAGCCTTATGTGTTAGAATATTTGCATGCTTATTGCTATGACCTTGCTTGCTAATTGTCTAGGTGCCTTAGTCTTGGTTGCCATAAAAATAGGACTTGCTGCAAAATAACTACCAAACTGTCCACCTTTTTACAAATCTCAGCAGAAAAACAAAAACCTGGATGACCTGGGTTTTCTCATGTGGCGGCCCCCTGATTTATCAAGGGCGCCCCCCTGACTGATAAGGGGGCCGACCACCGTCACACAAAATTTACTGTTTCCTTTTTGCTTTTTGACCCTCTTTTACCTAGACCCAGCTATCATTTCCCAGAATTAACAAACATCCCTTGGATTTACAATCTTAACCATGTCCACTTATCCTAAATCATACAATCTTATTAGTATAAATTGGTCATCATTTTTAAACAATCTCATCACCTTCATCTTGTCATCTCCAAAGCTTCTATGTAAACCAATGTCTTCTTCTCAACATCCTCCTTCCAAATTCTCAAAGAAACCAAAAATCTCTGTAAGACCCGTTTGGAGAAAGAAAATAAGCACTTGTCATTTATCAAATGAATTTGATACACCTACACCAATGTCCAAACCTCCATCTCCTTGCAATGAACCTTCAAAAGAAAACTCTCCCATTGCACAATCAAACTAAGCTTCACCACAACCTCAAATTCCACCTCAAAGTGTCAATCAAATTCAATTTACAAAACCTTTATTTCCTTACTCACCTCCACTCATCAATCCTTACGTTGCTAGTGTGCTTCAAGCTTAATCTTCACCCTTACCTCAAGGTGACAACCAAACTCAACCTCCACCACCTCCATCTCCAAGTAGAGAAATGCTTGTTGATGAGATTAATCAACTTCAAGACCTTTCCAATCTTTTAGCAATGCACCTCTCAAACCAAACCAATAACCCATCAACAACACTATCAACACCAACCTTGCCTCATACCATCACTTTGGAACAAGTCAAACATCATGTTGGTTATTGCCCTTGTTGTTGTTACACCAAAAAACAATTCCTATCCTTGAGTGAAGATCTTAATTGGATTGAGTATCTTCTTACCCGACCATACTCACCACTTCAAGTCCCTCGCAACTATCCAACAACAACCACTTTCGCACCAAACTCACCACCAACAACAAACTAGACATTATATATGTTTAGTCTTTCTCGCTTTCAATAAAAATTCACCTATCACTTGCAAGCAAGTTCTATGGCACTCAAGAAGTTTTAGGACCTTTGTAGTTTTTACTTTTCATGCATGTTGTATTATTGTGTTTTAAACACAATATTTATGCTTAATGAATGAACTTTAATTTTATGGTCTAAATTATCTTGCTTCTTGCATAATTTATTCATTTTGTTTATTGGTATGTTGATTGATAAGTACATAGTTTGTGATAATTGATTGACATAAATATATCTTGTTGGTTGGAAATCTTTTTATGCCATATTTAAATATTTTTCGTGACAATTGCTCGTCGTTAGAAATATATATATTGGACTTGTCTTTCTAACTCGGTTATGTAGCAAAGTCACCATAGCTCGATTCCTTGGTACCCTCAAACGAGGGGGAGCATACATCAAGGGGGAGCGTTTATTTCGTCGAATTTATACTTATGCATCGGCAAAGCCTTTTTGATTATACAAAAAGAGGGAGAAATGAAACAAAACTCACTAAAAACTTGTTTAAAAATAATTTTACATTTAATGAGTTTAAATTTTATAATCATCAAAAAAGGGGGAATTGTTAACACAAATAATGTCTAAAAATATTATTTATATTTTTCGACCTCTCAACGTTTTGATAATTACAAAATGTAAAAACGTTAAATATAAAATTAAATGTAAACAAGTTATTAGTCGTAAATTTTCATTTCGACAACTGATCACATAAGGTATGAATAAATAAATGCTTAATTTATTTAATGATCAAAGGTATTTAATTTTTCTCAAACCTTACATTTTTATAAAATGTTACAAAAAAATTTATAAAGTTTAGGCAAAATATTTTTTTATTTTTAAGAAAATATTTAATTCAAAATAAATATTTGAATTCAAAATTTTCCCCTAAAAACGGCTAGAAATGCCCCAAAAAATACCTCCCTAAGAAAAGACAAAAAAGGGAGCGGCCTACAGGGGACGCCCCCCTGATAGGTATGGGCGCCCCCCTGATTGATAAGGGGGGCCGACAAGGAATTAAGGGGGCCGACTATACAATTTGGCTCACAGCTTTACCTATAAATAGTGAACTCTTCCACAGATTTTTCTCACCTTTTGCACCTATCTTCTTTCTGTTCTAAATCAGTTTATAAATCTTCTAAAAACCTTTCATCATTTAATCATAAGCATTTATTTCCAAGTGATTCAAGCTTTCCTCTCCAAGTGCAAGAGAAGAATACTCGTAATCGACAAGATACAAGTATTGCAGTTTAGCTAGTGTCTACGTAACGTAGTTATGAGTGTGTTGTTTATTATAATCATCTTTTATATTCTTTTGTAATAGTTGGATAGAGCAGATCGTGTAAGTATTTAGGGAAGTAAATACTTGTGAAGAGTGGTTAGTATTTTAGGCCTTAAAATACAAGTGTGTGGTAGATTGGTTCTAGCTAAGATTAGAACTCGACATTTGGCTTTGTGTCGGAAATTGGTGTAAGCTACTTGTGTACGGTTTTCTCCGCCTAAAGGAAGGTTGTTGACATAGTGAAGAGAAATCTCTAGTTGGGTACTCGAGGAGTGGAGTAGGGCGAAGAAGAGCTTCATTACCGAACCACTATAAATCCTTGTGTTGTGGTTTGATCTTTCTAACTCTTCTATTTTATCTCGTAAATTATTATTGTGTTGTCATAATTATTTATTTACTTATCTTGATTGCTCATATTGTGTGTATATTGAGATCACTTAAACTTGAATCTAAAATTTTATACATACATGAGAAAGAATTTTTAAAAGCGGTAAACTATTCAACCCCCTTTCTATTTTCCACAAATTACTAACAAAAACTTCTTACTAGAAGCATCTTCTACCATGTATTTTGATTCAAGTTGATCCCATAACTCCTTTGCCGAACTCATGTTTTGGTATACATCAAATAAGGCTTCATACATACCGTTTAAGATGTGTCCACGACAGATGTAATCGTCATTGTTCCACTTGTATCGTCTCCTTGTCTGCTCCAGCGGTTCATCCTCCACAAATTCAGGCATGGGGGTACTCAACACATTTACAACTTTCAATGTAGTGAGAAGAAAGTGCATCTTCTTCTACTGGCACCTGAAATCACTCCCCTCGAACTTATCTAACTTCCCAAACTTCGCAGTCATATCCTTAACTATGTCTCCCATGATTAAAACTAGGAAATACTTTAATCTTTGTAGGAATTTTATCTGATGTGTGAATGGTTTATAATCTGGATATAAATTTAAATTGTGTGATCACTTTCAGATTAAAGTATTTCGACCCTATATGCCTCGGGTTCACGAAATCCTTAATCGGATAAGACAAATTGGCAATCGAAATCTAAGGCACAAGAAATCGATCAAAAAACCTTAGAATATTATATGATGTTATGTTCTGCAAATGAGACTATGTCTGGTTATATTCATAATCGAAATTCGGTTATTTTCGGTTATACACCAACCATTGTGTTGGTTGATGAAAAGACAAAACTGTTGGGTTTTTGGCGGGAAACTGATCATACCAATTAGTAAAAATCTTTTAGGTTTTGGTGCGCTGCCCCAAACCCCGCGAGGGGAGATGCCCCCTCGACCTTACCCGCTCACTTGGGAGCGGGACCCCAGCAGGGGGGCGCGTCTCCCTTGACCCCCGCGTCTTTGTCTCAGCGGTATCAAGCTAACTTTGACGAGCGTGCACTCCGCACCTCCCGACCCGTCTTGAGCTAAACTTGTATAAGGCCATTAGTCTCAAAGTAAAACATAAGTACATAAGAATAAGTTGATAACACTAAAATTACCAACAAATAATCCATCCACATATTCCTTGATCATAATCTCCATAATATTCTATAGGTCACAATGTGTGAATTCCCAATCATAATCAATTTCTCTCATACTTTTAAGTATATCAACATTCGTTTTTTTGCATTTGTCTTAAAATCTTCAACATTTAATACTTCAAAATCAACATCAGTATTTCTTCTTTTTATACCGTTTACTCTTAAATCCGAAGTTGTACCATTAACTTTCAAATTCGAATTTTTAACACTTCCATTATGAATATCTAAGTTATTTGATGAATCAACTTTATCATCTTTAACAAACTTCTTGATATTAGACAGTTTATCTTTACCGAGTTTTTTAGTGATTCCCATGTTAAATTCTAATTGTAAAAAAAGTATCTGCATAAAATTATGTAAAACAACATCAATAATAATAATATTGTAAACGCTCAACAAAAATCATATTAAACAAATTTTAAAACGTGCACGTAAAACTGATTAAAAGATCGCATGTATAATAATAATTAAACAAAAAACTATTTAATCCCCTAAAACGTGAATGTATGAATTCCAAACAAACTATATTGATAGGAAAAAAGACTACACTGAGCTAACCTCGAAGAATTAAAATAGTATAAAAAACATGTATGTATGAATAAATTAGGCTAAGAACATTATGTGTTTGTTTATATAGGCATACTTAAATCAGGTGAATTTAGTTAACGTCTATTAAACCCATTAGATTGTAAACTAAAAGGCCATAATATTTATGCATCAAGCCCAAAATTCAAAATATAATATTCTTGTCGTATGCGTTTCTGATTTTTTATGTGTCAAGGCAAAGCTAAAGTGGTTTGTATGCATACTTTACCTACATGACGAAACGGAAGGAACTAACAATATTAATATGTACATTAGCAAATAATCTGTTAGTGCAAATATTACGACATTTAAACTAAACGGTCTCTTCGGTTTTAAAAATGACAAACATGTAACTTGTAATATATAACGCAAAATGTGCAAGTTACTTGTTACCACAAATCATCAAAACATACTTACATCAACATCTCTCGACATATCAGCTATGCTTCAACACAAGTTCGAATATGTTTGTTATGTTGCATTATGATCAAACCACTTAACAAATCATAGAAAATGTCTAAATAATATTTTGGTGTCACTACGTAAAAGTTAACATAAACATTTTTATTTAGACATAAGTTTCTACTTGACATAAACTTGATTTACGATCAAATAAATATTTTTTAGTACACTTAACATTTTTATATATTACATTTTTAATGTGACAACATTTTTTACAAAAATAATTAGATAAATTATTTTTCATTATATAAAAATGTTTTAATAAGAGTAAGAATCAAATTTTGAATTCCCCCCAAACTAGACAAACATTCACCAGTTTTTCACTTTACCACTAAAAGACAAAAAGAGAAGCGGCCTGACATAGAAAACACCGGACGGTCCCTTAATTATGGCGACGGTCCCCGACGGTCCTTTAAATAATTAAGGGACATTCGGTCTGTAACAGTCAGATTTTTTGTCTATTTATAGTGGCTCTTTTTCTCATTTCAAGAACTAATTTTTCACACATTTAGATTGGTTTTTCTCTCTAGTTTAACACACATTTTCACACCCTTAAAACCACCATAAACCCTTGATCATAATGAGTCTAACTCTCATTTGTTGTAAGCATATTTCTCTTTGATAATCCATCTATGCAAGCTTAGACATCTTGCCATCCACACACATATGAAGATCCACCACAACAAGATTAGTGCACTTGTTATTTACATTTGTTGAAGGATTCTTATCAATGGAAGTTTAACATCATCAAGCTTAGTTTTCTTGATGTTTAGATTAGGCACTTATATCCATTTGACCAAATTGTCTTGGATCTCACATTGTATCATTATCATACATCAATTAGATTAGAGATTAGATGGTTTATGTGTGTAGGCCTTAAAACACAAGATTTGTTATGTTGGGCCATAAAACATAACGAGTGTAGTTAAGAGATCGACATTTAGCTTAGTGTTAGAAAATATTGTAAGCGACGTAAGGGTTTGTTATGTTGGGCCATAAACATAACGGTTTGGTTGTACCCGAAGAAGAACTCGATATCTAGCTTAGTGTCATAAAATAATGTAAGCGACGTTGTAAGGTTTTCTTCGTCGTAAAGGGAGCTTGTTGACCAGAGAAGTAACTCTCGAGTTGGGTACTCGGAGAGTGAAGTAGGGTGAAAAGGAGCTTCGTGACCGAACCACTATAAATCACCGTGTCCGGTTTGCGTTTTTTACCTTTCGCTTTACATCTTTATTTCTATTTATCGCTTTACATTTATATATGCATTGTGTCTATATTTTTATGGATTGTTGCTAATGTTGTGTGGATCATGATTGTGTCGTAGCTTGAAGTTAATATTGTGGTTGTTCTTGTAGTGTTATGACATGCTCTAGTTGTTATAGATCTATTATTGACACTTATCATATTGCGTCACACTTAATCAAATATTTGATACGAAAAATTTAAGTTTTTAAAGGAAAACGTATTCACCCCTTCTCTACGGTTTCCACATAACTAATAGATAATAAAATGCATATTTGTTCGAAATTAATTATATTATCTGAGTTACACAAAACAACCACCATCACTGACCAGTAGTTTTAAAAAGAGTCACTGGCAACAACATCCCATCAGCAACATCAATAACTATGTATATCAGAATTATAATTATTGTCATTAGTAGCTAAGTAATTAGCAAGAAATAGAGTCCCAATTTTAATTTAAATATAAACATTTAAATTAGACAATATATTACTGGTATATAATTAACATGCACCTTATCATAAACAAACTAAATTACATTATCATACATCAATTAGATTAGAGATTAGATGGTTTATGTGTGTAGGCCTTAAAACACAAGATTTGTTATGTTGAGCCATAAAACATAACGAGTGTAGTTAAGGGATCGACATTTAGCTTAATGTGAGAAAATATTGTAAGCGTCGTAAGGGTTTGTTATGTTGGGCCATAAACATAACGGTTTGGTTGTGTACCCGAAGAAGAACTCGATATCTAGCTTAGTGTCAGAAAATAATGTAAGCGACGTTATAAGGTTTTCTTCGCCGTAAAGAGAGCTTGTTGACCAGAGAAGTAACTCCCGAGTTGGGTACTCCGGTTTGCGTTTTTTACCTTTCGATTTACATCTTTATTTCTATTTATCGCTTTACATTTATATATGCATCGTGTCTATATTTTTATGGATTGTTGCTAATGTTGTGTAGATCATGATTGTGTCGTAGCTTGAAGTTAATATTGTGGTTGTTCTTGTAGTGTTATGACATGCTCTAATTGTTATAGATCTATTATTGACGCTTATCATATTGTGCCGCACTTAATCAAATATTTAATACGAAAGTTTTAAGTTTTTAAAGGAAAACGTATTCACCCTTTCTTTACGGTTTCCACATAAGACCATGTTTATTCACAACCCAATCCAACCCAATCTCTAATTAAAATATTATTTTCTCTTTCCTCCACCTACACGACAACCAGTACATACAACCACTCATAATCTTTTCAATTTCTAACATGATTATCAACAACCCAACAGAGACAGAATAAATGATTGATTACTTTAAATATTTTAACTGAACTAATATAAAGTTTACATAAAAACTATATGTTAGAATGACAAATTATTTACTGTGCTTATAAATATATTATTTGAAAGCAAACGATCTGAATTAATAATAAAAAAAAAAATCTAATTTTATAGTTTTAGGCTTTTAATTGGAAAATAAAATACGTCTATTCATTAAAATAAATAAAATTACATAAAATAAAGAGACAAAAAACATGAGAATAAAAAATTACAAATTTAAGAATATACAAAAGATATAAATTTAATTATCATTATAGCCAAATTTCCTGTCATATAATTTTACAAAGATTAAGGTCTAATAGAAATTAAAAAAAAAATATTATCAAACTAAGAAGAACACAGTAGATAGAATAACTATGTAGCAAATATATAATCCTATAGCAATTAAAATCAACTCACAACACAAATTATTAATAAGCTAATCAAAAATTACTTTATGTTAAAACCCGTGCTGCACGAGTATATTATAACTAGTTGTATGTTATAAAAACGGAATAAAAAAAGAATGTAAAAGAAAAAGAGTGAGTTGATTGACAGTGATATTGTGATGTGGGTCTTGGGGGAAGATTTTTATCAATTTGTTTGAAGAACATGTGACCAGCTAAGATTGGAGGATATAAAAAGGGGGGGCAATATACAATAAATCTTTCGGAATATTATATAACATTGTAGAAGTCACCCACGATCCGATCGAGATGTTTAATTCTATTCATCTATATACTATCTGCAGATATAATATATATAAGTTCATTTTTTATGTCATTAATATATTATCCAAATTCGTCGTATGAAATAACACGTTATTAACATGGTCTAAACTAACGGATAATATAATATGCATATTTGTTCGAATTAATTATATTATCTGATTACATAACAACACCACCATCACGACCAGTAGTTTTAAAAAGGTGCCTATTATGTACCGCCCCTGCCCACTGCATCAGGAGTCAAAAAGTACAAAAGATTGTCATTTGTACTTTTTTTTTGACATGTGCAACGCATTTTTTATCAGTTTATCTGTTCCGTAATTTTGACAGTTTCATACTTTTGACCTGTTAAACTTTATATTTTTCGTTCCTTTTCGTGTCACAGTTTTATAACATATACAAAATTATAAAAATACAAAAAAAATAAAATACGAAAAAAAAATCGGAAAAAACCGGAGGGGTACAAATGGTGTTTTCAGGGGGTACATATATCATAACCCTTTAAAAAGAGTCACTGGCAACAACATCCCATCAGCAGCATCAATAACTATGTATATCAGAATTATAATTATTGTCATTAGTAGCTAAGTAATTAGCAAGAAATAGAGTCCCAATTTTAATTTAAATATAAACATTTAAATTAGACAATATATTACTGGTATATAATTAACATGCACCTTATCATAAACAAACTAAATTACTACTCCCTCCGTCCCATATTAAGTGTCCATTTTTGACTTTTTGAATTCTTTTTTCATAAACTTTGACCGTAAATATTTTTCTTTATGTTATATAATGCTTACTGAAAATTATACCAATGAAAAATACATTCGAAACTCTATCCATTCATATATTTTGCATTGAGTATCATATAACATAAGAAGAAATAATTAAGGTCAAAGTTGAAGAAAAAAGACTTTACAAAGTCAAAAATTGACACTTAATATGGAACGGAGGGAGTACATTTTATCGTTACGGACAAAAAAAGTGCACAACCTTTGTTAGATTTTTGGTTCCGCCACGGATAATAGCAAACATAAATTTGACACTACTATTTTAAATTGCATAATTTCTTACGTTTGCTTAAGTAATTTCAGATATGGTGGCGAGTAAGAAAGTGAAACACAAGCTATGCGAGCGAAGAAGCACGACATGGTCAGGATTTTGTGGAAGCTCAAAGAATTGTGACCGACAATGTCGTGAGTGGGAGAAGGCGGCCCTAAAGGATATTGATTTGATTGATTGATTGCTTCTTATTGATAACAATATAAATACAAGGGAACATTCTAGAATATGGGTTGCCCTAGAAGCTATACAAACTGGGCTCGGGCCAATGGGCTAATTTCACTAAATATACAATATAAATACATGCTCTAATACGCCCCCGCAGTTGAAGCGGGAGATTTCCGGACGCTCAAACTGGATCTGAAATCAGCAAACAACGGATATGAGAGTCCTTTTGTGAAGATATATGCGTACTGAAATCGTGAAGGGACATGGAGAACTTGAACATGACCTGCTGCTACTTTGTCACGAACAAAATGAATGTCAATCTCTATATGTTTGGTGCGTTGATGTTGCACCGGGTTTGCAGACATGTATACGGCACTGACATTATCACAGTAGACCAAGGTCGCTGTGGAAAGTGGGGTATGAAGCTCACGAAGGAGGTTGCGAATCCAAGATGTCTCAGCTACAGCATTCGCAACCCCGCGGTATTCAGCCTCGGCACTAGAGCGAGATAACGTGTCCTGGCGTTTGGAAGACCACGCCAGGAGGTTATCACCAAGAAACACACAGTATCCAGAAGTAGACCGGCGCGTAGCCGGACAACCTGCCCAGTCAGCATCAGAGTAGGCAATAAGCTGTGATGTAGGAGACCGAAATAGCTGTAATCCAAAATCAGTGGTTCCTCGAAGGTAACGAAGAACACGTTTCATAGCATTAAGGTGTGGCTCTCGAGGATCATGCATGTACAGACATAACTGTTGAACTGCATATGACAAATCGGGTCGGGTAAAGGTGAGATACTGAAGTGATCCGGCAAGGCTGCGATATAAAGTGGGATCAGTGACCGGTGATCCTTCAGGTCCAAGCTTCTTCTCGGTGTCAACTGGAGTCCTGCAAGGATTACAATTAAGCATCTGTGCTTGCTCAAGAATCTCGGTAGCATATTTCTTCTGGGACAAAAATATGCCAGAGGTAGTACGCGTGGCAGATATACCGAGAAAGTAGTTGAGTGGGCCAAGGTCTGTCATAGCAAATTCCGCATGTAGTGAAGAGATGATACGTTGCAGGAGCGAAGTAGAAGAAGCTGTAAGAATGATATCATCCACATATAGTAGTAAGTAAGCTGTGTCTGGCCCCTTGTGAAAGATGAAAAGAGACGAGTCGGTTTTGCTGTGATAGAAGCCGGCTCGAATAGCATAGCTGGAAAATCGCTGAAACCAAGCTCGAGGGGCTTGCTTAAGGCCATAAAGCGACTTTTGTAGAAGGCAAACATAATCCGAATGAGCTGAGTCAGTAAATCCTGGTGGCGTGCATGTAAACTGTCTCTGTAAGATGACCATGAAAAAAATGTATTTTTTACGTCTAACTGATGAATAGGCCACTGTCTAGAAACTGCAAGGCTAAGAACAGTCCGAATGATGGTAGGTTTGACCACAGGGCTAAAAGTCTCATCGCAGTCGATGCCTTGTTGTTGACTACGACCATTTGTAACTAGTCGAGCTTTATACCGATTTAAGGACCCATCCGCATTATATTTGTGTGTGTACAACCATATAGAGCGGATAATGTTGATATTTGGTGGGCGAGGAACAAGTACCCATGTGTTTTTGTCAATGAGAGCTTTATATTCATCACACATAGCTTGTTTCCAGTTAGGATCTCGAAGGGCATGGAAAGGAGACTTGGGGATAGGGGAGGACGTGGTAACATGTAAGTTGTATTTTGGGTTAGCATTTACAATCCCGACTTTAGAGCTTGTAACCATAGGGTGTTGCGAGGTGGGTGGTGGTGGTGGTGGGGTGGTTGGTGGTGTCGGTATTGTTTGTGGTGATGGTGTTGATAGAGGAGTTGGAGGTGTTGATTGTGGAGTTGTTTGTGGATTTGTTTGTAGGGTTATTTGTGGTGGTGTTTGTTGAGGAGAAGTAGGTGTGGTAAGTAGGCGAAGTGCAACGGGGGAGGTGTCGAGATTTTCATCTAGGAATTGGTATGACGGGGGGTTTAGTTGGAGTCATGGAGCCGAAGGGAAAGACAGTTTCGTCAAATGTGACATGACGAGAAATGATGATTTTATTAGTGTTTAGGTCAAGGCATCGATATCCGCGATGGTTATAAGGGTACCCGAGAAAGATAGATGGTGTAGTACGAGGGGCAAGTTTGTGCGGTGGAAAGTTGTAAGGATAACAAAGGCATCCAAACGTGCGAAGGTGATTGTAAGAGGTTGGTTTGTTAAATAATTTTATGTAAGGGGTGTCATTGTTGATAGAGGTAGAGGGGAGGATATTAAGTAAGTAAGTGATATTGTCGGTCGTTTTTACAAACGCGTTTATCAAATAAACCCTCTTAATATATATATATATTTATAAAATACATATACGTATACGCAAGCAAAGTATTATACAAATTATTCTTAGGAAAGAATAATTAGTAATCAACACGAGTATCGTTTTCCTCGGCGAGAGATGAAGGAAAATCTACGTTCAAGTTGTAAATCGAGCTTGATTGTCATTCAAGTTTTTGGTTTTGGTTTTAAACTATTTTTTTACTAAAAATTAAACTAATATTAATTCTAAGATTAAAAACTAAAAGATTAAACTAAAATTGATCTAAAAGATATAAATGACAAATATGCT
>BQNB010144654.1:0-10586 GCA_026074375.1 Tanacetum coccineum
TTTGGAAAGTTACTATTTTAGAAAAGTTCTAAGTTTCGGGACGTTAATACCGTCTCCTAATATTCAATGATTCCATTTACCTAGAACGCGCTACTTAAACCTAAACGTCTAACTTCCAAGTCCATCTCGCTAATAAATATCAAAAGTTACTATTTTTA
This sequence comes from Tanacetum coccineum, assembly GCA_026074375.1. Classification (NCBI taxonomy): domain Eukaryota; kingdom Viridiplantae; phylum Streptophyta; class Magnoliopsida; order Asterales; family Asteraceae; genus Tanacetum; species Tanacetum coccineum. The sequence continues at coordinate 159 of BQNB010144654.1, forward strand.
GAAACTTCCCATTTTAGAAATCCCGACAATATATTTGTGACGTTTCTAAAGTTTCCACTTAATATACTAGTGTTTATATACATTTCACCAATGTTTTAAAAGCTCAAATCAACTCGAAAGTATCCGAAAACCTCTTTTTAATTTCCAATCAGCAACTTAAATAAGTATTTTTCCAAAAAGTGTTCCAAAATTCATTTCGCTATAACTTGGCCGTTTTAAATTCGCTTTTAGTGTTCGACATATAAAAATCTATCTATTCGAAACAAGCTCTCTAAAAACTACCTTCTTGCCTAATGAAAACATTTTTAAGTCGCCCAAAACCTCAAAACAAAATCGGATCAACAACCATATTTTTCACAAACGCTCCCAAAAATCTATACAAACTTCACAATAGTGCCTATACTAACCTAACCCCGTTCACTACTAATCCATCCAACAAAACCACACTTGAATCTATTCTAGTTCCATCATCCTCTTTGTTTCAACCCACAAGTTCACTCATCCTTTCCATAATCAAAGTATTAATATAAAAAACACATGAAAACTTTATTAGTTTATAAACCCACTAGTTTCTTTAGAAAATAACACAAACACTAAGGATATATATATAAGACTTGATCAAGAAAATAGAGAGATAAAATAAAGATCAAGAACATACTTACAAGAAGAAGAGATATCAAGATGAAACACAAGATCTAACTATGAACACCTTAGATCTTAAAACCCCAAAGTAAATCTTGCAAAACCCACTTGAATAAATCAAAACCCTAACTATAGATCTTGAACAAACCCTTGGAATCAAAGAACCAACACTTGCAACCACCTTAGATATGTACAAGAATCAACCTAGAATACTTGGATCTTGAAGGAAATCAAGAAAAATAAACCTATAGGGTTGTTTGTTGATTGTGCGTGAGCAAGGAAAGAGAAGAGAGAGAGAGATTTTTGTGAGGCTTGAAATGAGAAAATGGCCTAGAAGTATTAAACAATGGTACTTTAAATGGACAAGGGGTTTAGCGTTTGAAGATATATGTATAACCATGGCTCATGGGTCTAGGTGACACCAACACAACACCAACTGTGTGTATGGTTGTGGGTTCCGGAAGCCACAAGGGGGGGGGTTCAAGTCTTGATCACTAGCTAACTAAATTAAATAAAATGCTTAGTGGAGTTGTGGTCCTCCATGGGTGAGTGAAGACAAAGAGTGTAAGAGTCACATGATCATGCATGGAAGATGAATACAAAGATGTCCCTATCTTGCATGTGATGTAGTTTAAATTCAAAATAAAGATGAAAGATGCTCTTGGAATTAATTAAGTGTGGGTGTATGCGTGTGTTTAGAGTAGATGGGGAGGGTGACCACGAAATTTTTGACTCCTAAACACGAGATATATGATAACTAAATGTTACATGAAAAGATTTCGGGTTTTCGGGTCTCCGTTTGACCTAAAACGCTAAAACTGTACGACGTGCGCGAAAACGTATAAATCGCAAACGAAAGTGAACGTGACCTACGTAACACTTTAAAATGATAAAATAATGCATATAACACGTAGACTAATCCAAGTCCGAAGCCAAAACGCGTCCAATAATGATTTTCAGTTTTACGCGGGACAACTTCCTGGAAAATTGCCAGATTCAAACGTAACGTATAAAAGTCAAAAATAATGATCGGAAAAGGTTAAAATATTGACCTGAAATTTATGGGGTGTGACAGTTGGCATCACGATTCAATTAACACCTTATAATCAAATATTAAGTTCCATACAAAACTAAAAACATAAATTCCATGTAACTTACCATAGCTCAATATTCCACGCAAACTGCTCTAGGCGTAATATTTTGAACATCTAGCAACAATAGGCATATTTAGGCAACTGAATATTTAAACCGGACATAAAACAAAGACCTAACAGTAGCCAACATAATAGCAATAACATCCACAAACCATGTTAAACAACACACACATGTAAAGACAGCACGTAGTAGATGACTCGGATCTTCAATAATGTATCAAAACAAAGAGGAAAGACACGTCATGGATGCAATTGTATAAACGCCATGCCAAGATACGGTTATTCTCAAACTTTTAACCACCTTCGTCATACATTAGATTCGGTATAGATTTATCGGCATTGCCGCTTAACCATGCCTAGTACTATTTAAGCACAAACCATGTCGTTTATGATACAATAGCAAAGCACACGCGAACGTTTAATGGCCATGCGCATTGTTGTTGGCCAACCAAAACAACAACATATCGCGCAAATGAAACCATTAAAGGGTCAAACAACCCTGTTAAAAATGCGTTTAAACTAAACAACAACGCAAATGACAGCCGCAATCATAAGCACAGGCTGTCAATCTAACATATTTGTTACAAAAAGTTTGAGCTACGCATAGGCTCGGATCTGCAAGGCTATTTTATAACAAAAAGGAAAGACCGGCCATGGCTGCATGATCACAAATGCCCCGCCAAGATACAATTATTCTCAAACTTTGAAAGATTCCCTTCAGACAATAGATACACTACAAATTTATCATCATCGCCAATCGAACACAATAATATTTAAACATAAAATCTTTTAATAACTTCCCTATTGAGAAGTTGAATGCGAAAAAAATTTCAAAACGACATCATACGTTAAACACATACATACGTAACTAACTTTTTTCGACAATATTGAGAACAAACACAACAATGACCACGAATCAGTAAACGACAGAACATAAAACTAACTATCAAAAAGCATTAGGGGGTTTTTATACAGGTTTGAGCTAATAGGCAATAACAAAAACATTGTTTATCAACAATTTTTCAAAACTACAAACATTAAACACATTCCTACGCAAATATTTTTCAACGATATTCAGAACACACACAACAATAAAAAACAAAACAGAAAACTAATTATCAAAAAAATGGAGGGTTCTAGATACCAATTTAAGCTAATATGCAGGAAAGCTTAAAACTATATCAAATACCTTAGCACTTTCTGAAAGATACTTACCTAATGAACTTCGCACCAAAAACAGTTCATTTATAAAACTTTCAAACGACACATTCCTGATCAAACATATATCAACAAAAACAATAAAAAACAGATTGAATAACTAATCATGTCAAGGCAAAACTCATTATATTCATATTCGTAAAGACGCACAACATACCTAGAGACGAACAAAAATTTTCATGTAAAGAATACAGGGCATTGCGCAGAAAACATATCCTACACGGGTCCAAGAGAAATCCAAAAAAACATAAGAATTTTTTTACTAACCTTTAAAGAACGATTTCGCTAAAATACTTTAAGCTTAATAGCGATGGTTAATTTATATTCCATATAATAAAGGTTCCTTTTGTTAACATCTCGCATTTTAAGGTCTGTTACGACTTCATTTATTCTATTATTTATTTTTTAGGCTTTACGCATCTCGCTTTTATTTTAAGATTAAGCTAATAGCGTTAAACTAAAAATGTTCCTTTAGCGTAAACAAGCATTCAAACAATTTAATATGTTTACGGTCAAGTAAATGTTATAAATTTATTAGGATGGTTAGTTTATAACTTTACGTTTTATTTTTATTGGTTACGTTAAACGTTCGACGCAATAAAACTAGACTTTTGCATGCATGGCAAACCATAAACCCACCTACACTTCAACAAATACCTCCATAATACCCAATACCCCAAAACTACAAAAATACTTGTAGCTTACAAGCCCTATCCGAATATATATACTTACATACACATACAACACATTCAAATTAAATCAAATTCCTCCACTAACATCATTAAACAACTATATGTGTTATCCAATGGATCAAAGCTCAAAAGTAAGATCAAAACTTGTCTTCCTAAGGGGTGTTTAAGTTCGGCTGAATAAGGGGCAAAAAGAGGGGACAAACAAGCATGCTAAGGCCTTATCACATCAATACTTACACAAAAGCAAGTGTGCCTTACAACACCATACCTTCTTACAGGCCCTAAGTTAATTTAAAACTAATAAGACCTTACCCTATGCCTTCTCCTAGCCGAATAGCATGAGCAAGACCCCAAACCATTGCTAGTTTCTTCTAAGTGGTATACTTTCCATGCGGGCCCTTGGCTATATATAGAAAGTCATAAAGTGGAAGTAAACACACATATCATTTGCAAGCATAAAAACTCAAAGTATTTCTCTCCCACTCATACCCTAACTCACGACATCACTCACACACATACATACAATCCATATTTTTGATTTCTAAGCTAGTACAAGTGTTCAAGGATCATTGTTGATCATATATAAGGTGTCTTGGAAGCTTGGATTGGGTTTTTTTTTTATAATCACAAGGAGTTTTTTCAATGAAAGATTTTCAATTAGGGTTTTTATTAGAAAAATTAGGGTATTTTTCTTATAACAATTTATTCTAGTTAGGGTTTCTTGGTTGGGTTTGATCTTGTTCATCATTTCATTCATATATTTCATTAAGGTCTTTCTAGAACCATGATCTTGTCATTTTATGATTTATTATATTTAATATATTGCTTATTCATGTATAGTTTAATTTTATGACACGTTACATAAATATATAAAAATATGTTTGTATACCGAATTTCAATTTTTATTGTGATTAAAATGATGGTTTTAATATGTCACTATATGCTTTTAAATTAGATTTACAAGTGTTGGATAATTTATATAATTATTTGTCAAGTTTTGATTATTTATTTATTTATAAAGTTATGGAAATAAATAAATATGTGGGACTTATTTCTTGGACAATATGGACATATTATAATGTAGGGGACTTAATATATACACAAGATGTGCATTGTATAAATTAGAGGACTTGTGATAATTTATATAAAGTTATTATCACATAAAAAACAAGTTATTTAAAGTCATAAAAACAATATGAAGTTACTGTAGCAACAATACCGGGGGAAAATTATTTTTAATTTTTGTTAAAATTAATACCAATTTTATTAGCTTTCTAAATCAAACAAGAAACTTGGAAAAATAGGATAATTAACAAAGGTGTTATGATGTTTTACATGATTTACAATTTATTAAAGAAAGTTATAAAATAATACAATTCGATTTAATATTAAAATTTGATATTTTTTTGTAATGTAGATTGGATAAGGATTATAATAATAGGTTAGAAAATTGACAATCCAATGGGTAATGTGATTAGTTATGACTTTTTCAAGTTTATGTATTAAGTGACAAAAGAACTTTATAAAAGAGTTTTATAAACTAACCTGCTACTGTTTCATGATAGTGAGCTGTGGGAATTATTTTTGTTGGGATATTGCTTTTAAATTACGATAGACGTGCGAAAGAATCACTAAAAACCGAATAAAACGAATGAGATTGATTTTTATTCGACTGTCAAACAATTAATATTTATAAAATAGTATTGTTTCTAAATATATACACATGTTGTTACAGTTCCAACCGTAAAAAACATACACATAGTACATGTAAATGGTTGATTAGAATTTCTTTCAAATACGAAATAAATATAAAGAACGTATTAACGAAGGTAAAAACACGAATATAAATTACGACAATTTTAATATTACAAACAATGAATTATATAAAAGTTAGTTTTATATAATTCATTATAATGGATTAAATGCTTACTGTTCATCAGCAACTTATTATTTAAAAATATGATATTTAATATATTATTAAAATACAAAACCTACGGAATAAAAAAATATGCAAAACGGGAATTGAAACGAAATAGATAAAAGGTTTATAAAAACCTTATGCACTATTTATTTTATATACTTGTGCACTTTTTATTTTTGTGAATCAATTAAACTAATTTTATAATGATTATTTATATAATTATTTAAAGGTGGATAAAACAATTACTTTTCATTACGAATAATTGTTGGTATTTTTTAATATTTTCATATTACGGATTCCTTGTACATTTTTTTACTATTGAAAATCAATAATTTGTTTAATTTTATATATTAAAACAAAACACTTTTAGGTGGTGATGTAAGACTATATAGAATTATATGTTGTATTAGTTAATTCAAAGTACATGGTAAATTATACGACCTATGTTTAAAATAGGTTGCAACTCAGATTTCGCTTGTCGATTTATTCACTTGATTCATTTCATTCACTACCTTTACCAAGGTGAGTTCATAGCCCCATGTTTTACTATATCAATGATTTACAACTTTTGGGGTGAGAAACATGCTTTGTTTTACAAAATGGAAGTAGGTGTAATTTTATCCATGATTAGTGTTTGCTAAGTTAGCGATAACCCTACTGTGCATATTATCATGAACTGTCAATACTTTGTATTCATGATTTTTTGAGCGCGATTGTTATAAATAGATATATTTAGGGGTGACATCCCATCCGGGGTAAGTAGCTATCATGGTGTCACGGAAGGTGATACCAACAGTTGTATACCATGTCGAATTCGGATATTGGGGTTAGAACATCATAACGGGCAATGTAGGAATTTATATTGAAATTCATAACATGTCGAGCTTAAGGTGTCCATGAGCTTAGGGAAACGTAATTACATTTGTGATGTTTGCATATGTTGCATTATCATACATTTGAAAATCTTACGGTCCTACATTACATTTACACAAACATATGAATTCACCAACTTTATGTTGACGTTTTAAGCATGTTTTTCTCAGGTCAATGAGGCATGAGGTGCTAAGGATACATTGGGATTGTCTTTTGTGAGTCATGCATTAAAGATTTGGAGTCATTACATATTTGGGATATTGTTATGATCTAAAATCTTTGTTATCAAGTGTTGAACAATTTAAGCCGTTTTGCTTTGTATTAAACACAATTTCAATAAATACATTGTATCGTATTTTAAACGGAACTCTTGTAGAGGTCGTCTCATAACTTGTGCGATTGATTATAATGTAACTCTCTGGTACTCATATCCGCTGCGAACCAATTTGGGGGTGTTTAAGATTGGTATACAGAGCAAGTTTGTAGAGGAATCTGATCAAAATGTTTTTACTTGGACTATAACCGTTTTCAAACATTGCATCATAAAAAGGGATTTTTATGGGACATTCATTCATACATTACTTGTTGCATTAGTTAGGTATACTAGATGCTGCATGGTTCTCATACGTGTTTATAAATAGTATTAAAGGATATTATTATTGGTCTTATATATGTACTAATGTAAACTATGTTTGAGTGTTATAGATACAGTCTTGTCATCTGTTCGCATCATCATGGTTTCATATAGTCTTATTTCTTACATGGTGACCGCTGCTTGGTGTGGACTTCTTCAGACTCCAGGAGCCCGACTCACCGGAGGCTGCACCGGCATCATCGGACTACGTGTCTGGCCCTGAGGAGCCAGAACAGGCACCGCTCTCGCCAGATTACATACCAGGACCAGAGTACCCCGAGTACTTGGCCCCATCTGATGAGGAGGTTCCCATTGAGGATCAGCCTTATGCTGTTGCTGATTCACCTATAGCCTTATCTCCAGGCTACGTTGCTGACTCGGATCCCGAGGAGGATCCGAGGAGGGATTCTGAGGTATTGTCTAGTAAGGAATATTCCAGCTGTTGGATGGGTGACGGCGATGTTGATGACTCCTTTGATGATGACGAGGTGGAAGAGGAGGCTTTCTATTTTTTTTGGGGAGGTGGAGGTGAGGAGGAGGAGGAGGAGCAATGGCTCCGAGCCGACTTTGTTGTTGCACCGTTGTTGTCCATGTCCCTATCTGAGGAGACAAAGCCATTTGAGACCGATGAGTCTGCGGCTACACCACCATCACCACCGGCATGTCATACCACTGCTAGGATATCTATCCGACCCGAGGCACCTATGCCTTTTCCATCAGAGGAGGAGGTCGAGAGACTTCTTGCCTTACCACCACCACCACCATCACCACTCATCTCACTATCACCACCCTCTGCAGAGGAACGCCTTGCTAGGTGTTTAGCTGCACCTGCACTTCCATCATCACCACTTCCTATAGTACCTCACCCATATGGTAGCCCTAACCATGTGCGTGCACCCCCAGGCTTCAGAGCTGCCATGGGTAGATTGAGAGCCTCATCACCATCCACTCATCATCCACTACATCCATCATCACCATTACCACCTCCACATCACTTAAAATTACACCACAGATACCCATCATTTAACCATTTACCATCATCACCACTACCACCACTACCAGCCTCACTATTCATACCACCACCAGTCGACCGTAGGGAGGACATTCCCGAGGCCGAGTTACCACCTCGTAAGAGGTTATGTCTGACTGCTCTCACATCGAGGTATGAGGTGGGGGAGAGTTCGACTGCTGCTCCTAGACCTACTGGAGGTCATGGGATAGACTATGGGTTTATCGGCACTCTGGATGCCGAAACCAGACGTCAAAGAGCCGAGGAGGTCGGCTATGGTGACTTTGTGATACTTGGGTAAAACAAGGAGTGACTGACGAGGAGAGCTCCGGTGACCCTTGGAAGGGGTCAATCACTAGGGTGACCGAGTCTCGCTTGGCGGTGAAGGAGCAGGGACACTAGGAACATGTATGCTGTGATCGAGGATATACAATGAGTAGGCAGACATCGGATTATTTCAGAGTGTTGAGACGTTGATTGATGATAGACAGTACCACTATGAGACTGCATGACTGTTAGATCAGGAGGCTCTAATCTCCCGAGAGGCTTGGGCACACACTATGGGACCTTTGTTTCCCGCTGTCCAATTATGAGATTCAGGGATACAGGACCCAAGTTGGTGCAGGGATCACTGTTCGATGCGCTGGATTTTTTGTTACGCGGCTGTCCGTACAGGTTTCATCACTGCAGCGACATTTGGTGACGGCTCTAGGCAAGATTCGAGCACTTCAGGCTAGAGATCAGGCTCGTGCGGATGCTCCCGAGGGCACTAGTAGTAGTGTCTAGGTTTACACTTCTCATGTTGTATTCATAGCTATCATTATGTTAGCCGGCTAAGTATTATGGGTTTTATTCCCAGCTAGCACGGCAGTAGGATTTGTATTTTCATTTCTTGTATCAGACAATCATGTATGTTTTCCCAGTTATATATGATGTGTTGTATTATGTTCATGTCAATCTCTTTTTGTTATGTGTTGTGATCCAGTCATGTTTTATAATCACGTTTGATGTGATCTGTTATATATATATTAAAGTGTTGTATTATGTTATGTCGATCTCAATTCTGTTATGTGTTGTGTAATCCAGTCATGTTATATAATCACTGTGTGATGTGATCTTGTTATATATATGTTGTACCCCATGTATGTTGTGAGGTTATGAAAAAAATCCGCGTCATTTTATATTGTTGTGATTTTGGGTATAATATGCACCAAGGAGATCCTTGCTACTGCAAGGGTGGCTGTGCTGACGGGCTGCTGCATGTGTAAGGGTTGTTGCTGATGCAAAGGCTGCTACTGATGCTGCCCCTTGACAGTTGTTCGCGGTTGAAAACTAATCGAGGCAAGGTCTCTCGCCGGCACTTGCTAATCATGAAACTCTTCAAAACAACACTAATGGTCATGGCGACGGAAGCCACAATTCTGGCATTGGAAACAGAGGAACTACATGCACTCCGCGTGAGTGTACGTACAAAGATTTCCTGAACTGTCACCCACTAAATTTTAAGGGTACTGAAGGGGTAGTTGTGTTGGCCCAATGGTTTGAAAAGATGGAATCAGTGTTCCACATAAGCAACTGTGCTATGGAGAACTAAGTTAAGTTTGCTACTTGCACTTTCCTTGGAAATGCTCTGACATGGTGGAACTCCCACATGAAGACTGTTACTCAAGATGTTGCTTATGCTATAGACTAGAAGGCACTAAAGATGATGATGACAGTCAAATACTGCCCAAGGGTGAAATTAAGAAGTTGGAAATTGAGCTCTGGAACCTAAAAGTAAAGGGTACTGATGTCGCGAGTTACACTTTGCGTTTTCAAGAGCTTGCACTAATGTGTGGAAGGATGTTCCACGAGGAATCAGATGAAGTTGAGAAATATGTTGGTGGACTTCCTGATATGATTCGGGGAAATGTAATGTCATATCAACCCAAGACGATGGAGAAAGCAATTGAGTTTGCTAACGATCAGATGGATCAAAAAGTCCTCACTATTGCTGAAAGACAAGCTGAGCAAAAGAGAAAGTTGGAGTTTAATGCTGGAAACAATCAGGGACACCAACAACAAAACAAGAGGCAAAACACTAGGAGGGCTTACACTGCTGGGCCTGGTGAAAAGAGGGAGTACACGGGATCATTGCCCTTGTGTACAAAATGCAACTATCACCACAAAGGGCCATGTGCTCCCAGGTGTAATAAATGCAAGAAGATCAGCCATTTGGCTCGTGACTGTAGGAGTTCTGGTCCCAATGGTAATAATAACAATCGGGGGAACTCCGAAACAACTCA